>JAGXCT010036970.1:83064-132660 GCA_022495035.1 Philopotamus ludificatus
TCGTAAGTGCGAATGGTCGTAAGTAGAACCGTCGTAAGTCGAGGACTACCTGTATATATTTTTGTTATTTGATCAGGAATAAAAACCGTATTATTTATTTTTGCAGAGGTAATGGGTGTCTTACTCTTAGATACTTCTAGGCAGTGGAGATCTAAACGCGTTAAATGTTAGGCTATTTAATTATTTAAATTTCTTTAATACTTATATAAATAAAGAAATTTCTGAAATCGAGTTTTAAAAACGTACTATTTATTTATAATATTGAGTGAAATATTTTTATATATGTTGATCGTACTCGCCTTGTTTTATAAATTAAATAAACAAATTCTTTATTTTTTATAACCAGTTGAGGTTTTATGCAACATTTGATGGTTTTTATAAAATTAATAAAAGATTATATATTCTAAATAGAAAATAGAGAGTTAGAATTTGATATTACATATATGAGAATTGCGGTTTTGTAGCAGAATGAACAGAATTTGACGAAAATTTCATACATTCCATCATATTGCAACGAGGGAATTTTAGCTATGATTTTGGTATTGAATATTTTAAAATTTTTAAACTAGTCTATGTAGCTTAAACATTATATTATATAAAGCTTTATATCAGTTTAAAATATTCTTAACTTGTGAATAGTTTGAGTTATTGTGATTTAAAAAAATAAGTATGGTGTTATATTATACTATATAAGACGAGTAAAATCAATGCAATTATATGCTAAAGCGACAGCATTTAAAAAAGATTTCTCTCTACTCCCAATAATGAAAAAAACAACACAGTAAAACGGCGTTTCATCAACATTCAGTATATAAACAGACAGAATCGTTGAATAACCTCAACACCAATAGAAAAATGTGTCCCAGAAGGGCTTTGAAGATTGGAAAAAAGCGTTGGGAGAGATATTTAAATTATTTTTAAAGTGACAAAAAAACTATTGATGGATAAATAAAATTATAAAAATATACAATAATAAAATAAAAGTTCTTGCTTTAATTTTTTATTATTACTTTTAGAGACGAATATTGTTAAATTATTCAATGTTTAATATGATAATTATTTATCAAAAAGTTATACCGGTCAATAAATACGCTGTTCTTCGGTCGCCTTCAGCGCCTTACGCAGCATTATCAATGAATATTTCAGAAATTTTCAGTGCCCACCATTTCACGTACCGGCAAATACGCAACAATGTAACAATGGAATCATTGAAACATTCACGAGGCGAAATGAAACGTGATCCTCCGCTCGGCTCTCAGCAATGCGCACGCGAAATTGCATATCTACATAAAATTTTATTGCGCTGAAACGGTTGCCGACCAACGAATTTCATACATCTTCCGTATCTACCTCTGACATCTCAGTTGGCCTGAATAATTCAGTGCGTACCAGTGATTGGAAGCCTCCGATATTACCGACTGATGATGATAGATGGCGCTAATACAGATAACGCCTACCCGGTAATATTTGCCAAATTACAAATTACAACCTCGCCACCATCAACCACCCACCGCCGCATAACCAATATTTAATGCCGATATTGCGAGTTTTCCTTAACACACGTGAAATATTATAGCCGTTCGTTAAAACGAACAATAACAGCGATTTTGATAGATAAACACTGATTAGTGGCTTCAAGCAGGATGTGCGGATACCAGGTATTATGCCATCAATAATAACACGGAGTTATTGCACGGCTCTCTAATCATTATCTATTGTGCCAGGAAATTACAATATTAGCAAGAACCGACGCTGTAAAAATATCGATCGGATGATATGTATTTTATAGTTGATTTTTTATTATAATTAAATTTTTCTATTTATAAAATTAAATTATAACGTTAGTATAAAATTGGAAAAATAATTTGTCGACATGAAAGTCAGGTAAAAAAAATAGATAATATAAGGTAATTTAAGTAAGAAAATTCTGGCCGTATGTTTAATTAAATTGCCCAAGTATTTTATTATCTCAGATCAGATTTAATTATAATGAATGGATAGGATAAAATAGTTATAACTCACATTCAGGATATGACCTGTAAAATGATAATACATAGAACAATTCGTATTTATCTAATGGCCATCATCACATTTATTTTTACTTAGGAATTGTAGGTGATTTTGTTATTATCAATACCAATCTAAAAAATAAAATCTACAATTATATATTTATAAGACAACTGAAAAAGCTCCTTTAGATGTAGATTCTTTCTTAAACTCAAAGATTTTAATTTAAATTATGATCAGTCATTTAAGTCATCATCTAAACAAAAATTTTAGACGTTTGATTAACGTTAAACGGGTAATTCAATAAAAAAATTAATGTTTTAATTTATATTGTTATATTTTTTGACAAATGTCGAACTTAGTTTGAGATATTATTTAAATAATTGAGATTTGTTTGAAAAATACAGGTTTTTTACTTTAAACACACCCTTTTGCATTTTAAATACAACGTTAAGTATTTGTTTTTACGTAGAGTATTTGAAGTAAAAACCTGTATTCAATAAATTAATAATAAAGTAATAATTCTAAATTTTTAATTAACTTTGTTTTATTTATTATTACATTAACCCTTTGTGGTGTATACGTTTCACTCTCACTTGGCACATTGTACCGAATGCGAGCAAGAAAAAACATTGTATCCGTGCCAATAGAAACATATATTATTGTTGTTTTTTTCGTTATATAAAGACTACAAAGGTCAATGATTATATGTACTTATTCTTTAGGTTTTTAGACAAATAAAAAAAAAATTGACATGTAGAATTTATATTAAGAGTTATTCCAGAAACCTGAGGTTCCCAAATATATCCCATCGACAGGGCTAGGGTAATGTTAACTAAAAGCCAAATCTTTTTACAAATCCTTACAAAAAACATTATTGATTAAAAAATGTTATTTGCTTATCACAACTACCGCGATCTTCTGTAATGAGTTAAAGAGTTTACTATAGACCTTACTCCTTGAACGTTAATGTTTCGTTTGATCTACAAAATAAAATGAAAAAGCCTTTCTCTACAAGTTTGTATGGTTTCTACACCTATTCGATTGCTTTGCTATCCGAGAGCTGACTGTTATTGATTAGATTATATAGAACCTACATTAGCCAAAGGGTTTTTTTCTGATAATACTAAAAACAATTACGGACTGCATGAAATATTTTTTAAGGACCCCATAGCTGATGATATGGTTATGTTTACCAAAATAAATATATATATAATAAATACAAAAATAGCATAATGTAAAATCTCTTTTTAAAACTATATGAAACAAATTAAATGATTTTAGAATAATACAAATTTGTGAAAAATATTATTGAAAATTAAGTTCATAAAAATTATTGTCGGTTTGTAAAAATGCTAGGCTTGTACAATAAATATAAATGCATAGAAAGTTATTTTCGTTACAACTGTAATTTGTGTTTTTGAATAAGTATTATTTTTGCTTTGTGAGTTGAGATTTGTGTCGAATGACTTTTATCCCTAAAAAAATATCGATTCAGAATCAGATGAGATCAGAAAAAAGGTTACGAATCAGATCTGAATTATGAAATCAATGATTTTCCACTATTATTATTTTTTCTATTAATAATTTCTAGCAATTTTAATTTAATCAGTGATCTACGATTTTACTAATTTTCTTTAAATTAAAATCAAATATGCAACTCATAATTTAAAAACTATATTAAAAAAACACATAAAAAGAGTTTTAAGTAAAAAATAAAGAATTTTATTATCGATTCGAATTAGATTATATTAATGTATGCATATTTATGCGAAAGTCTAATGCAGTTTGGTTGTAAAAAGGTAAAACTTTTCATATTTGGACACCAGTCGAGAAAATACCTCTCAGAGTATCCAGTGCGCTGGTATTAAATTTTTAGCTGTCTTTTTTTAAGTCATCAAAGCCACCGGGGAACGACCTACCCCCACTACCGCCCCACCGTCCTACAGCTATCTCCTTCCCCGTCCCACTGTTTGTTGTCACTGAAAAGTGGAGTTTTCAGCGTATTTTAATGAGATGGCATAACTTGTATTTTGCTGAACGGAAATTTCATATTTTTCAAAAACTGTACACTGAGAAATGAGATACTGCGCGGGCGTTACGCGCCATTCGTTAGTTCAATAGCTTTTAATGCAATTCTTTGACGATGTAAATTGATTGTTGAAAAACTCGACATATTATTCATATGCAATGTGGTATTATTAATACAAAAATTATAAAGAATACATACGTATATATGATTCGTTTTTATGCTTACTTATATAATAAGAAACTAGATCAAAACACGACGGCACAAAAATTATATATTTTAAGGAACATGTCTTTATGATCAAACCAGCAATGTCTTAACTAAGAAACAATATCCAGCTAAGATATTCAAGCAATTTAGCTTGAAGTGATGAGACATTGTAATAGAATGGGAGCGTATTTTATGTATAGCTAAAAATTAGAGTATACTTTTACATATTTTAATAAATATATTTTTATAATAATTATATTCTAGTGATTTGATTTGAATCCGAGTTTTTTGCCCCAATAACTATCTGCTCAACAATAGAACACCATAATAATCACCCATGTATTACATATCGTATATGGATGAAGTCAATCGAAAAAAAACATGTAGGGGGTTTTCCTGCCGGTCTTCAGACCTTTCATCTTCTCGAGCGTAAATTTAATATTTCTATTGTGAAAATCAATATGAAATTATTTCCAGCGAAGCGTATGATGTTTATACCGAAATAGATTGATCCTATCGCAACTGATTTTATTGGAAAAATAAACTGACATCTTATAAAACAAATAGCCAATATTCTTTCGAGCAAGCTCAGGTATTAAAAAATATCTTGATAAGAAAATATTTTTTTTGCAATATATAAATCTGGATTTATCGACACGACAGCAATTCTCGAGATTGAAATGAGCAACGTAGTCTTCATCTATCTATTCAACTTTATAGGGAATGTCGTTCAAAGGGTAAAGAAGATTCCTACCGAGTAATATAAATAATCTCGAGAGTTTGGAAGATTGCGTATTCCGATAATATTTTATTATTAATAATATTTTTTTTTCTAATTACAATGTAGTACACAAAACACAAATCTATATATTTTATATCATCGAGTTATACGACCAAGACCAATAAATTTAATGGATTCTATTGTATTTTGTGGTACGTGTTTCGTAATTAAAACCGGCTTCCAAGAAACCTTAATCAAACATGTTTTGCCGTAGAATTTCCCTGCATATCAGTCAGTTTGACAGGGTGAGTGAAAATGGCAGTTCGGTAATGGCAAAAAACTTCACAACTCCGATAGGACTGACAATTTGCCATGAAAATCACTATTACATTCGATAATTCCGTTGTATGCGCAAAGTAAATTATTTTCGCGTGTTCGTTTCAGGAATGAAGGCAAATAGACGTGCCAATATAGTGGCGAAACAAATTTGTAATTTTACATATTATTTTGTAAATATTTTATTATTAAAATCATTTGCAATAATTTGATAAATGTGGATAACAGATATAATATTTTCCGGAAAATTCTATATGATTTTGCATTTAAATTATAATATGTGCTTTAATTATAATGTGATCTTTAAGTTTTAATACGTCATCAATTTAAACAGGTTACGAATTTCTTTTAAAATGTTTATAAGCATAACAAGTATTTACGGATTTAACAAAAAAAGCCGAAAATATATTTTTGTTCGGAAAAATATATCTGATCATTAAGAAATTTATAAAACTAATAATACCGTAAAATAAAAAAACATATATATTTATATATCCATCTCTATAATTTCGTGATATACAGCCGATTTTCCATCTCTATAGTTAATTTTCAATGATTCTTTGGAAATTAACATAATTATTAGAATAGCATTCCATCTCCGTTTAATAGTATTTACTATTTAAAAAAGTACTAAAGAGTTCTGAATTTATGGCAATTAAAGGGAACTGTATTAAAGGATGACATGCTTTTCTGTTTAATTTTGTTTGTAAATATAATTTATAAAAAAAAACTTATATAATATTAGAGAGCGATGTATCATTAAAAAATAGTTTATTATTAAAAATATATTCTCAGCTCTTCCTGTTACATCAGAGAACAATTTAAAAGTTAAAAAGGTTCAAGTTCCAAGAAATGTATATATTAATATGTATGAAAAGCAATGCAACTAATATATGTTTATGAAGAGAATTTCAAATATATAACGGTTGAAAGAATACCATTTATGGCAATAAATCATATTCTGGAAGGGGTCGTAAAGCTGGTGGGCAGACTTTACGACTTCTGCGTCCGCACTGATCAACATTCGGCTCTCAGTTCCATCATTTTATAGACCCAATACAATTGTAAATATGTTAAATAAAAATGATAATCTAATAAATCTCAGGATTCTGAATAATGTTCAACAATATGTAATAATATTTGGCTATGAAACTAATTAGGCTATATACGGCAAATCACATTCCTCTGATGCATCTGTTAAGCTAAAGACGTTACTCAAATTCTAGGGTTATGATCGACTGAATTTGATAATAAAAATATTATATTTTTTCAGAAAAGTGTTATTGCATAAAACATATCCGAGCACGTTTACCATCGGAATTTTCAATCTTGGTGTATTTTACGTACACGGCTTGCAACAATTAAAATTTTCATGTGTTCCCGAGGTAAAAAAATATGAGAAAATAAAAACTGCATCGAAATGGTGCTAAAAATGCAAGGTTCGGATATGATTGCGGGCCCGTGTGCAGCGGACGGCGCAACAATTTTGATGCAAATGGGATTCAGAAATGCCGGCATTGCATATTTGTATCGCAGCGCTTTACATAATGCACTACTGCATATTTTTGGACGTGGGTCAGATGTGTTTTTGCGATTATGCACATGCACGTATGTGTGAATGCGATTTTTTTCCGATCGACAGCGTATCGCACTTTCACAATGGTAAATTTGGCGTGACAAAATTGGCTTCAACGCGCAATCGGAAAATGCAAATAAATATGACGCATGCGCATCTCATAAATTCATAATTAACTACTTTATGACCGAATTATTTTTGCAAAAACGTTTCTAAAAAAGTGTTTTTATTGTTTTTAATTTAAAGCATATAGTTATATTAAAAAAATAAAATTATTTTTCATGATTATATTATTTTAGCGCGCATCTTCATAAGAATACGCGTGAGCGCGGAAATTGGAATGCTTCTGCTTGACGCGTATTCGCGTCAACGGTCATGAAGTGGTTAATAAACGTATTTATTATTAATAATTTATCATAGATTCACCAGAGACGTAGAAAAATAGGAACCAAATAATAAACAATCGCTTGATATATATATCACGTGCTTTTTTAACGTTATCATATTTCGCAATTCTTCTGTAGATGAAATTATCTGTAATATTATTTACGATACCGCGTATGTGTTTACACATACATATACCCGGAGGCTGTAAGTTTATGAGATATTGAAATTTAAGACTAAGCTATTGTTTTGCAAGTGGATCCTTATTCCTAGAACTTCTCGTATATTTGAGAGATTCAAGAAAGTTTATAATTAATTATGTTCTTAATCGACCTGGATAAATAATCTTTAAAGCATCACCCTGGTTATAAATTTTCTATAACTTTGTATCTCGTAATGAAATATCCTATATTTTTAAATTAATTATTTTAAATGCATATATTTTTTTTTAATATATAGTTTACTTAATTCATAAATGTGTAATATATAGAAAACTCTTAGAGTTTTCCTTACAAACGGATATATCGAGGCCAGTGAGCATTCTTGCTATCTTAGTAAATGAAAATAAAAACTTTATAGGGGAGTTGTAACACCATTTGAAATGTTAATAATCCTTAAACCCAAAGAAGTAAAGCTGTAATTTAGATCTTTTTACACAATTTATTGCACATTTAGTGAAAAAAATCCTAAAAATTTTAACGATATACAGCAAGATTACTTTTTAGAGTCAATAAAAAAATTTAAGTTACTTAATGGTATGTTTTTTCATGCAGCCAGATTCAAAATATTTTTTTAATAAGAAAGCATGCGTATGAAAATTATCATTTTGATATGAATGAAATATTTTAATACAATTAAAAAAACTAAAATGAAATTTAATTGCTTCACAAAAATAAATCTAATGGATTTTTTTGCCTTAATTACGTAAAAAATTTATGTTTTTCTTTAAAATTAATACTCTTTTTTTTACTATTAACATCAAATCGCAATTAAATAATTTCAATGAAACTAATATATATATATACAACTAATGTACATAAAAAATAAACTTTGGTTAAAATATGAATTATTAAGTACAAAGCTATTTCATAAATTATTGGATAATCATTTTATACAACCTGTGTGAATTTTTGATTAAATACATGTCGTAAATTGACCCTGATCAAAATAATAATTCTTTAAATAATTTTTAACTAAAAAGCTATGCTCCTTCCTTCATTTAGAGTTTCAAAATCAGTAAAAAAGTTTATTAAAATAATTAAATTATATAAGTATAAAATTTAATGGTTTCGGCTTTCATGTTATTTGATTTAATATAAGATCATCTCTATCAAATATTGGGAAGTTGTTCATTTTGTTCTCATTAGACAACAACGCATGTTTGGTGGTTCCGGGATCAGCGTGCGGATTTGTACAGCTGAACAAACAAACAAACACTTTAGATTCTGGCATAATTAACCAAAGCAAATGGCATAATTACACGAATACAACTGTATCCATCCACACGAGATGTTCGCAATATTAATAAACAATAATTTTCCACGAGAACCGATGTGGTTTTATACAGCAATTATCCGTCTGCCCGCAAGTCTGAAGCAATTAATAGCGGCCATTATTATCTGTATTGAATATTCAGTTAGGAAACTTTGCGAATTAGTCAGCTATGAAATTGAGGCAACTTAACCGAGGACAATCGATCCAGTTAAGCAGATTAAATTTTGTCTCTAGGTTAGCGGCTTTAAGAAAACTTTTCCCATATACGAAGTTAGTTTAACGTGTGATTAAGAATTTAAACAGCTACCGGGAATTGGTCACATTATGACTGCTACAAGTTAACAAGTTATCTACATTAAACGAAATTAAATTGTAACCATTAAATTATAAATTTGAACAGAGAGAGCAAACGTATTAACTTTTAACAATTGATACTATGGCGTTCTTGTTTGTCGTCAATATAATCAGCACAACACACTGGCATCTATATGTACTTAACATTTGATCTAAAATTAATTATTCAACTCTAAATTTAAATTAAAGCTAGTCGTTATAATTATGATTCATGTTAAGTTGTTTTGTTTTGTTATAGCGTTAATTGAGATAATAAATAAATGTTTTATTTCATAGTTGACTCGTTCATATTTACATTATAAAAAAATATGATATAAGTATTTTTAGGTAAAAACAATACTGTTATGATGTCTCAGTCTCTATAATCGTCAAACATGGCTACCTTAGACTTAATTTTATTCAGAAGATGAGGAAAAAAATAAAAAAGACAACGTTCTGGAAACATTTAGGAGATATAGTTATAATAAGGTCATACTAAAAATGTATTTAATGCACACGTGCATGCTGTAACTGGAGAAAAATACTTTGATTAAAAAAAAATAATTAAGACCAGAAACTTCCCATATTTTTAATTTTTATAAATGTTACATATTTACACATTTTTTAATATTTTTTGATTACAAATGCTTTAAGTTTAAACTAATTGTATTTATTATGGCGAAGTAAAATATGAAAGTCAACTTCTTACCTATTCTATTCCCTTAAATATTTAGAAATGTTTCAGTAATATATAGAGTTTTTTGAACTACATCGACAAAGAATAAATAAATTTAATATTAATTAAAATTATTATAATTAAAATTATTAAAATATTAATATTTCTCTATTTTATATTCTCTGTAAAATTATTTACTTAATTTATATGGCTTATTTTTTGGAATACCATTCGCCCTAAAAAATATTGTATTATTATTAATATTATATTATGACTATATTTTAATATAAATCTATAAAATAAATAATTGCATCGAGAGTATATACATAATTTAAATTTAAATTTATTCTACTACTTGCTTAAAAATGCAATATTTTAACACTTTTTACATAAAAATTGGGAAATACACACTTTGGTATACATTTTAAAATAATTAAAATCTGTGGAAAAGTCTTGTAAAATGCTAAGTAATTCTGCATTTAAATAATCACAAAGAAATATTTAAAATTAGCGAGTCGCATTTAAATTTTCATGACAAAAAAGTAATCACCTAATTCTAATTTTTATTTTTCTAAATTTTATATTAATTTCCTATCTCATACTAATAACCTGGACTAATAAAAAATATTTTATATATAAAGTCTTATTAAAATAATATTTATAAATCTCTGGGTAAAATACTATAAACTAAGAATCGGATTAAAAAAAAAAATACATAAATAAATAAAATAGGAAAAAAAAACTAACATAAGATAAATTATGGGGCCGCTTTAATAGTTATTTGTTATTATTATTGTAGTATTGAGTATTTTGCTAATATATTAATATTTATTCAAAAAAAAATGTTTGATTTGTTAGAACTTATATATTTTAAAAAGAAAAACTATATATTTAAAAAAATCATTACCATAGATTTTTCACGATTTACTTTTATCGCCTTCAATAAAAAAAAATGGGTTATATGAGGTATATCGACAATTCCAATTTAATAGCGTTCCAGGTTATTGCGCCAAATTTACGGTCATCCGAATCGTTAAAATACGGCATACGTGCCCTGTACTCAGACTGCACTATATTCGGCCATACACAATAACCCACACCTTCGGATTAGAGAGAAGTTCGAATTAATGAAGCCGGTTTCATTCGAATCACTTCATGCTCTTCTGTCATTGAATGTGTGCAATATTCACGTCAATACGAAAATACAATTCATATAGCTATGTATTTTGACACGAGAATAAATCAATATGTATAATTGACATCAGTGCGGTCGTGCAATTTATTGCCGCGCATTTCATTAACAAAAGGTTGGCGTCCGCTGCTCTAATGAAATCCAAATTATTGGCCTCGCACTCCCCGTGGGCCGTAAATCAAATATTATCACGAGATTCACTGATAAAGCGGCGTAATGATACCGGTCATGTACGTGTGTGTGTTTTTTTGCACCGCGGAAATATAATTGCAAATTGAGTTAGGGATATGTTTCGGCGATAGGTGCGGCAGCCTCGGAAATAATGTAACCCACGGGGAGTGAGGGGGGGGGGTCCATGTTAAAAAAAAGCGGTGGGCAACATTATGTATTCCGCGGCATCCATCTTGTCATATATGTATTATCATAATCTCGCCATTAGTCGGAAAATGTGGCCGAGGTAATGCGATAGGTGGATCGTCTGGCTCGGGAAATTGTTTTATGTGTTTCAGCGCTACGGAAAGCTGTTGCTTTAACTGACTTTAATGCGAGTCTGGTGAAGTGTGCCAAGAAATTTGTAGTGCCCTAAAAAGTAACGCGGACAACATCTTATGCCGATTCCATTTTCAGATATTCCAATATATTCGAGTGATTTTCTTAAAAATAAAGCAGATTTACAACGCAATGTCGTTACGACTTTAGACTGAGGAAATCTGAATAAATTTCTTAATATATAATTCGTAATAAAGTCGGTATTTAAATCTATTACGCTGCAAAATTAACGTTTTGCACTCGAAGTCTTCAATACCTCAACACGTGTTATTTAATAAACTATTATTTTGGATTTGTGCAATATTATCATTGTTTATAAATAAAGTGAATAATAAAAACCTAAAATAATAATTTTATAAATGATACGTAATTGATTTGTTGCATACCGTCATAGCGGCGGCATTCCAGTGATACGGAAAACTTCGATGCCGCTTCTATGGCGGCATTCGAGTACAGAGGGTTAATGTTAATTTATTAATCGAATAATTCTAGATAATTTACCGCACCTTAATTTGAATATGCCCCTAGCGGGATCAAGTAGCGTCATCCCCTCCAATAAAATAATCATCAGCGCCACTACCAAGGCGTCGCGCGGGCGGCCAGCCTCTCGGTTTCTGCCCCAGACGGTCAAAACGTTAAAATGTTCTTGCAATTTCTCTCCGTCGTAAGATTAAGTCGCCATCTTATTTGCGTTACACACGGACGGTGTCATGACGATGCTGGATATATCCTCTCGTCTTTCCCATGGCAAACCAGTAACGCCAAACAAAAGAAGACCCTGCAGATCCTCAGGTAGCGGTCCCCCATTTTGGCTATCACTGCCTAGAACGCATGCAGGGAGACTATCAGAAAACCCTGCTGATCTAGGTGGGAAGACTTCCCAATAACCATCGTTTACAAGCGATGACCATCGACGGAAGATCGATCGACAAACATATCGAGTTGATATTTAATAAATTTCTTCATTTTAAATATGTAATAAATGTGCCAATGTGTTTACCTTAAAATGTCTTTGCATATCTATCAAAGGCGAGAGTAAAGGTTCGCCATGATCCGACTCACTAATCCTTCTGTAAAATTTTACTACGTTTATCAAACCTTTACCACAATAAATGAAATATAGAATAAGCGCATGGTTAGATAAAATCTAGATGCCCAATTAAAATGTTTCAGTATAATTCTTCTTCAAAAGAACTCATGAATACAATATTATCGTTTATTTCTGTATAAATATTTCTGAAAAATATTTATTTAAATAAATAAACAAATTAGAAATGAAAGTAATAACTTCAAAAGTTAGAAGAGTTAAATCTATTAATATTAGGTTTAATTAATAATCTTAAATTTGCCAGAAGAAATTATTTAAGTGGTCTTCTAACCATTAGGCGAGTCTTTGCCACCTGGAGGACTGTGACGGTCGTCCACCAGGTTATATAGGCTCTTCAAATACGGATCAGGTCGTCAGCCATAAGCCCGGGAGTTGAGCTTTCAACGCGCGGAATGTAATAATAATAATCAGACGAGACTAGGGCAAATTCGTATTTAATTTACGGTCTAATCGAGTCCTATAGCACACACGTTACTGAATTGGCCTGGATAGCGGCCTAGCTCCTCATAGCTTGGTAGAATCTACGAAACCATGATTGTGCCAATCGCCATCATCCCCAGGTCAAATACCGACATGCGACAACACTCGACTGCAATAAAACAATATTTATTTATTTATTTGACTACAATAAATATAGATATATTACAGAAGGATTCTAAATATTCTAAAGATGCAAGGGGAATGAGTTTCACACACATATGTTCCCCTCAGTATCAAATCAAGACACTAGTTCATTTTAATTTGCATAGTATTGCATTTTTTAAAAAGATACCCACATGAAAATTTACGAAGATTTAAATTTTAACATTGTTAACATGGTTATTTAACTAATTAATAATTAAAATAGATTAATTAAGCATGGTATATTCTTTACTTTATAAGTAAATTTTATATAAAAAATAATAATGTCCATTCGCACGTAATGAATTATTTAAAGCCTAGTGTCAGTTTCGGCGTTAAAAAAATATATTTTATTTCTAGTATATAATTGAATAAGTAGACGTTAAAATATATTTGATCAAAAGGCAAAATAAAGAACATTATCAGGCTAGTTACTCTTAAATATATAAGAAGTTCTTAGAATAAGGATCCACTTAACATAACAATTCTCATAAATTAATAGCCTCAGAAAATATACGATAAACATTATTAAAGATAACTCAATTTCCATTAATATCAATAAATGTATCCGATTACTTTATTAGAAAAGTGTATATATATTTTTTTTATATGGTAACAAAGAAAAGTATTTCCAATTTTCCACCAATCGGTGACTACAGTAACAAATCTATGTCAGCCACATATTGACCAGTTGATTTCTCTAATTCCGCATACGACTCCACTCCGAGATAATACGCACGACTTCATCTTCTGTCAAACCAACAAGCCAAGAGTGATGCTTTGTGACAAAAGCAAAATATGAAATCCCAAGAGTGAGTGAGATATGGCCGTAAATTTTCAACGCGATAGAATTTTTTTTCATTCTTATTTCTCTGACGTTATATTTTATGCTAAAACGCCCTAGGTGCCAGATCCAAATCCCATGCCATTAAACTACGTTCATTTTATGAAACACTTTTCCGAACACAATCAAATCGTATTGAAAAGTTCAAGTGTGAACAATATAGTCATTCTGCATTGTGACTGCGGAATCAAATTGGAACTGTGAATATATTTCATCGGAAGCAATTTCATTATATAAAATAATTTTTATTGGATTTATTTTAAAATATGCATATTTAATCGCATATATTTCGAATGTCGTTTTGTATACACTGTATGATATGTATGTTTAAGTGGAAAAGTAAAGCAGTTAAGTAGAGTAGAAAGTAGATATAAAAGTTAGTAGGTGAATAAAGATTAGCAAAGTTCCATCGTAACTTTGACGAAGTTTGAAACTTGGCAAATATACATATGTAATGCAAAACTAATAGCGTATTTGTAATCATTGCTGATTCGAAAAATCTTTAAATAGATACCTAAGATACGCAAAAACAAGATAATTAATCTAATTGATTTAAAACTAATGTCAAATAAATGGAAAATATTATTTTATTCCATTGATAATGCAAGAAGCTTCTCAGAAATTATCTAAATTAACGCTACTGCAATTCTTGGGATTTTCTCGTCCGCAAATTGAAAAACCCGTTGGTCGGAAACGAATTTCCGTCAAATCCGAATGTCATCGTCACAGTAAATAACTATTTCGCAGAGTTTGATAAAAACGAGTTTTTCAGACGAGATGCAAAAATTGTAAAATCACTGGACCAAGTATGTAGCACTCAAAAGAGACCGGAAATAAAATAGCATTTTTTAAACTGAAACTACCCTCGTATTTTCGCATGTACAAAATAAAGATGGAACTTGGATAACTGCTCTTGTACGTTCCGAATACGAATGGCTTGTTTGTCATTTTATTATTTTTTTACAATACGCAATTTATATGATTGTATGCATTAATACATCGGGTCCACCATCCATTATTCATTTCGGCGATATGTTTATGGCGAATATGAATTGTCGGGGGAAACTGGCGTATAAATAACTTTGGCCCCGGAAAGATCCACTATCAACAGTCCCTTTATGGCTATTACTTCTTGATGTCACGTCCCCTCGTCAATAAAATCTTTATAGGTCATCAATTTCGAAAAGTGGCGACTTAGGCATGCGGATAGGTCAGTGAATTGGGTAACAGAAAGAAAAACATGTTGACCGACGGTTACTTTTTATCTGAACGCTCTTCGAAAGCGTATTCCTATGGGACGTTTATATGAGAAATAATCCTGATGTATTATTTCGTTTATTTTTATGTAAAAATAATATTTTACATAATTAATGACTTAATTTTTTATGAAAAAATATCAAAAATATACAAAAAACCTTTCAAATTTGCTTAGAGATTTGATATTGACAATATATTTCTACAAGCAAGGCTCGATTGAACTGAACGCAAATTTCTCTAAATCTCCATTTTGCAAATTTTTTGACATTTTCAGCTATTTAATAAAAGTAAGCGGATGTATTAATTATTTAATTATCTGTTATTCTATTTTTTTACCATTTTACTATTTTTTAAAAAATGTAGTAAGATAATTAATGTTTTATTGATATGTTAATAAAAAAAAATATATTTGTAGGTCTTGGTTATTATTATATATTATTACAAGGATTTTTTGACTATTGGTAAGAGGTACAACTCATTTTCCGAATTTTGACTATCAAACGATAATTGGATCCGTTAAAGCAGTCGTAGTGAAAAAATCTTCGGATATTGCTAAACATTAATTTTTAAATTATTTGAATTTGTATAACTTAATTAAACCAAAATCCTGTCTTAAAATAAAATATATAGTAAAAACTTCACCTAGTGAATATTTTTACTACTATAATTCAAATTGGTTTTCGTCATTTTCTAATCCAATAACAATAATTAAAATTAATGTACAAATGGAGATTTCTTTATATATGTATAAAAAAAATATTCTAAAGTTAAAAATATTTTTTTATTTATTGATTAATTGAATATTAAATATATAAAAACTAGGCCTAAAAAAATCAACTTGATAGAAATTTAATAAGTTTTTCTTACTAAATATCAATTAAAATATAATATCTAATTAATAAAGTTAAAATATAAATAGTTATAATTTTAATGGTACATAAAAATGTATTGAAATTATTAATGTTTGCATACCGTTTAATATATTTTATTATATTCGTGATCTATTATTGAGTCACCAGCCATTAAATAGGAAATCCTGTTCAAAAGCATTCCAGATATAATCTAACTATAGATAATTTGTTTCACATGGATTTATGAGATAATTTTATATAATCAAATGCAATTTAAACCAAAAGTTAGTTAAAGTAACTACTATTATTGGAATTTAATAATGATATATGTGTATTATAAAAGTTTGTAACTACTGATGTATTTAATATAATAAAAAAATACGAAACAACTAGAGCAGGTGTTCTGATCTCGAGTAGAATTTGTACTATAAGTTTGGTGTGCAGTATACGTTTAAGTAGAGGATCCGATCAAAGTGGTTAATGGGTAATTAACCCATTTCCACAAATGTGCTTCCCCATTCAATGCCATCGTCCTGTTTAATTGGAATTGGCATTGAATAAAACCGTAGCAATTAATTGTCGAATCAAACTGCGAATTAAAGCAAAATATAAAATTGTATATTTAGTATTTGAGCGTATTTAAATTATAATGTGGCCACTTTCAAGTATCGACACGTTTCGCGCAAGGGAGCCTTTAAAGAAAGCTTTCTCGATAATTCGCAAGAAAACCCAGGGTTCGCGCATTAATTGAACGATAATTAATTGAGTGCCCACGGCTACGTAAAATATGTAATTTTAGTACATTTAAAAAGGATAACAGGTAATTTGCTTCGCCAATATTGCATAAATTACAATAATAATAACATCGCATAATTATTATATTGATATTTTAAAAGCATGTTATAGATAATATAAAATTCATTTAAAAAAATGTTATTACCATCATACTAGAATTTAAATTTACATAATCATAAATTTGAGGGTCATGCAAAACTGACAGACGAAAATAAATCATTTTCAATATGTTGGGAAGGATATAACTCAACAATGAAACGTTTAAGTTGAGATTTATTAAATCTGTGTTGTATACAGATGATGAATGATGACAGTTGAACGACGCATATTATTAAAAATATTTAATAATGTTAATTAATGATGAAAATGTGTAAGAAGGTTTTATTTAATTATTTTCTAACGTAATAAATAAATTCAAATTATTATTGTATATATCCACAGATATGATATTTTAACACCTGTAATAAAATTTTCACGTTCGCGTGATTTTTTAATAAAAATACAGACGTAAGTCCACATATGGTGGCCGTGCGCTATGAATTAAATATTTATATGCACAAAATATTAATGTACAAATTTTACTAGTTAATTAAAGTTCTAAATATAATTAAAAAATAGTTAGCTTAGGTAGTAAAATAAGGCAAAATCTAAATAAAATGTCTCTGACCACGTAATGAATGTAAGTTTTATAGCCTACATGTATTTTGAAAACTTTTATTAAACCTTCATTTTGGTAAATGGCCTTTTGGAATTAACTATTACGTTTTTATTATATGCGGGGTAAACGTAAATTCGGGATTATTTATTTTTAAAGTGGCGAATCTGCCGTCAGTGTGCGTAAACTCATTTGTGATGAAACTAATGTATTGCCGATCTTGAAATTTTTCATTGCTGGATGAACCAGGTCGTAGCAGGCTTAAAAAACTAAAAAACGACGCTCTACGAGATGAATGCTTGCCTCTATTAATGCATCAACAGAGACACTGATTATGACATATGATTACGCACACTAGATTTTTATTAAGTCAATTAATACTGTTAATAATTTGACATCATTTTCGTTTACTTATATGTCTGTATTAAATACCAGGGGCGTATATTCAGGGTGTGCTAGGTGTGCGCCGCACATCCGCAAAATATTGAACATGAAAATTATATTTAAGGTTTAAATATTTAATATTTAAAGTATTTTTGTAAACGGCCGACAGGATATTGTATACGCGCGTAAATGTTTTAAGCAAGGCGTGCGCTATGACCGCTGCACGACCTTACACGTGCGCAACCGCATACAGACCGTCGCCTATGTGGACGTAGAGTCTCAGCGAGCGAAACTAATGTTTTTGTATGTAGTTTAACGGTCGAAGGCGTGCTGTCAAGTCGCAGCACATTCGTCTACTCGATCTCAGTTGTTTAATACAATACTTGAGAGCGCATGCAATCAAATAGAATGCCGATTTTCTGTAATATTAAAATTAGAATACTACCAGATTCTAATGAATGAAAAATATGCTCAATTTATAGAAAAAATTTCGAATTGTTTAATTAAAAATCTTTAAAAGAATTATGGAACACTGTTTGATTATTTTACGGTTAAAAAACGAGCTTACCGTTATTTATTCATACTCCGAAATTTCAAAAAAAATTTCCGGGGTTCCGAGTTCCGGGGTTTCAAGAAGTTAATAAACTAGGAAAACTCATTTTAACTATTCCAAGTACCACTGCGTCAGCAGAACGCCAATTTTCTGCTCCAAACAGAATTAAAACATGCTATTGAAGCTCACAAGGTCAGGAATGACTATGTGGCTTAAGCCTAATATCAATGGAGAAAAAAAAATTAAAACTTAAACAGAAGGGCACACTTTACTATAGTGTCATTGAAAAATTTATGTCGTATAAACGAAGAATAGAATTAAAGTATAAATAATAGTAAAATTCATTACAAAAAAAACTGTATTTTTTTTCCACATACAGCACACCCAACATCAACCGTATGCCACTGTTAAAATACCTATTTTTTATTTAAGAAATACCAATTTTGATTAAAATATAAATTTAAAATGGCTATTGTATATATTTTTTAAAAGTGATCAAATTACATTTGTAGCTAAAAAAGTCGGTTTTTTAATAAATAAATTTATTAACACGTTGTCAATTGAGGATTTAGGACCTTAATTGATTGATGTGTGTGATTGATTTTTGTTGAAACCTTTAAATATCTCACAATGTAAATTAATGAAATTATACCGCTTTCAAATATAAAGGTTCATATGCAGATTTTATGCCATAGAACACATCAAACTTAATACATTGTTTCAGACTGAAATTTTGGCATGCCGTCCGAATCGAAAGCATCGTTTAAAACGTCTGGACACGACGGGGACTTTGGTCATTATCATTTCAATGCAAAAATTATCCAAAACGGAAAACCCCCGTCCCCCGGTTTTATGTACGACTTTATCGCCAATATGCTGAGTGCTACCATTAAACATTCACGTCCATGCGGATGTGCTCAAACAATATTGCGCGATTAGGCAGATGAATGGAGCCGTTGCAGGACCGGAGGCTCCGGACCTTCGGGGGACTACGCCCTCAGCCTCCTCGCCCCCGATTCGTATCAAACTGCGCGATGTTTTACGGCTTGATACGCGAAACGAATAACCCCGGC
This sequence comes from Philopotamus ludificatus, assembly GCA_022495035.1. Taxonomy (NCBI): domain Eukaryota; kingdom Metazoa; phylum Arthropoda; class Insecta; order Trichoptera; family Philopotamidae; genus Philopotamus; species Philopotamus ludificatus. The sequence goes on from JAGXCT010036970.1 coordinate 102,713, forward strand.
TCGTAACTTTAATTATTCATGCGAGCGGTTAACCTATATTCAAATGGGGTTGGCTGTAATTAGCGTAACTTTAAACGATATTTTAATAATACACAATTCGCAAAAGCCGCTTAATATTCGCAAATATTAATATATATCTTGTACACGGGATAAAAATACAGGTTTATCAATATTGTATAACACTGAGCGTACATATATTATACGCAGTTATTGGGAAGAGGGCGAAGTTATCCCATAAATTTTATTTTCCATAAAAAACGTATGTGTAGGTAGTAAAATGGAATGTCATCGAGAAATTCTTCGAGAAGGTAGAAACCGGCAACCTTTTACATTTTTCAATGTGTATGTTTTCGACGCATTGCTAACGGAAATCATAGTCAGTGTATTTTATTTATGCATAGATTTTGCGAAATCTATTTCCATATATCGCGGTTTTATTTAAGAATATTTATTATTACCTGATCGGCTTTGTATTTGCGGATTTTTCTTTGTCATCTTCTATGAATTCACATTCATATGTATACGTGATATTGTTGGTATCCAGATCTATATTGCTGCTCTCTACCAGAGAAGATGTAGATGATAAAACTGAAAAAAACGTATTATATCAATAATTACATTTAAAATAAAATTCATAAATATATCTTATATTATTCTATAGAAATATTTTGCTTTGAATATACATTTATATTTTTTGGGAAGCTCTTTAACAATTCTATTCAACAAGTAATACAAAGAATAATACGTATTCAACTCGTATTGTGAGCATCTCCCGACACCCCCTCATATATTTTATGATTTTGATCAATATTTGATATAAAAGTCACATTTGATAATGCTGAAAGATTTTCACATCCTAGGCGAGGGGTTCTGATCTTCATTTTCTCATTTTTTTTCGTTTCCCCGAGGGCTTTACACCCGACTGAGCTTTTTCTGCACCGAGTTGTAAACAAAAAAAAAAGCTTCATCCGATGTTTTCTACCCGTTTCCATCCAAATGCTCAATGTTGCTTGAATATCATACGACATATTCGCCTGATTAACATGAGGCTGCGCATTAATGCAAAAAATTAAAATAAAATATTATACTAAATTATATGATAGATATATTCGCAACAATGATAACATGTCTAGTTTTATGTATGAAATTTAATTTAGTAAATGTGCGCTGAATTTTCGTCCAAACGTCTCTCCATTGTGCTGAAAAATTCCATTCATCTATTTTATTACGTAATGAAATATTATCCTTCATATTTGTAATATATTCAGTATTATTTTTATGCTCCATACTTTTTCTGAATGCTAAAATTTAAATGACAAACCCCCCTCCTTGTAAATCACACCCTTAATTTCTTTTTCAACCAGCTAAAAGCATTTGTTCTTTGATCTTCCTTTGTCAATATTGTCGAGACTCATCGATCTGTTACTCTCAAACTAAAACGACGAATATTTCATTTAATAAAAAATAATTTAATATTATAAAAAATACTTCTTCATCTTTATACACATTATATATTTAATTGAGTTCGTAGTCACCCCGGATATAGGCTTCAAATTCAATTTTAAGCCGGAAATCGAAAGTCCTTTTGCACGGCGTCTCTGGAAAGCTTTTGTAAAACGAATCGCTTTTTTTCATAAAACATTAAATTTTATAATATGTCTTCATAGAAATATGTACACACGTCCCCCCTCATAAATTCACCCCTGTATACATCGTAGTGAGAGATTGAGTGCTAATTACTTAAACACGATCGAGTATAAAGGTGAATTTTTTTTTTATGAATGAAATTTATCTCAATTTTCGTGTCGTAATAAAGATTAATGTAGCGAACGTAGTAAAAAATATTTATATTTAAGATTACAAACATTTTTTATTTTTTTATCATCTTATTCACGTTTATCTACATTGTAATTTGACTAATATTTTTGGTACATTAAATACGATCAGTTAAAAAAGCGTACAAATTACTTTTATAATTTAGTACTGTTTTCAAAAGTGTCCTCGGTGGAGGGTCGCGCTAAGAAATTTCCCCAAATGATAAAAATTTATTAAGAAAACAGAATAAAAACTCACAGTATAACGTCTGAATAGAATGAAATGAAACGTTTCGAAGAAATATGAGGTTAAGATACGCTCTTAAATTTAATGACTTTGTAGAAATATTCATTAGCATACATTCATTTTACTCTAATTAATATATTTTACTATGCATTTTAAATGTAAATGTTTGAAATCTTGCATTCTACGATCGGATCGAATGGAATTTATAGAAAAAAAGTTATTTCTTCGATGCAAATGCTTGAGCGCAGAATTAAAATACAATCCTGATGTTGAATGAGCAACTTCTGGATTTTTCTCTTTTAATAATGCAGACATCGTGGATGAGAGGGTAAAAATATTTTTTTATTATTATATTTGTAGTAAATACATATATAATGAAAGCTTTATATGCATCAATAATTCATTCGCAAGAGCCTGATTAATACAAAAACATTTTTTTATATACAAAACTATTTGCATTAATTTATATTTGTACTTATTAGAGATATACTTGTTGAAGACGTAGACGAGTTTTATGCAGCTGATGATTCAGCATCTTCAGATTTAATAACGAACTTGTTAAACATTGTCTGATTTTCTCCTGTAATCGTTATTTCGTTAAATGGATAATATTTCGGCAATATAAAATACCGTTTTTATTATATAATATAAATAAATTGCTTTCGTCGATAACGATTATTTTACGGTAAGTTATTTTATGTGATAAATTAATAATTAGATAGAGTTGTCCTTAATGGTAGATTTTTTATGGAAATAAAATATTAGTAATAGATAGTGATGAACATGAGAATAATACGAAACCATGAGGCCCTTTACAATTAAAGTGTCAAAGAATAATAACCAACGAATATTAAAGTTAAGCAATAATATTGAAAATAAAATTTATTTTATAGAAACGCTTAATTTAGTTTTAAAATTAAAAGAAAACAAATATTTCCGCTGCCAATTAAAACTTGATTCGCGAACGCTTTTTCAGATCGAGTTTATAAATTTATCAAAATAATATAGGCGTTAGGATATGGCCGATGCTTTAAGCAGTGTTTTTCAAACACTGAAGTATCTGCGAGGCACCATCGTTAGCGCCTGATTGTTCCCGAAACTTCAGCAGCACAGAGCAGTGGTTGTTAAACTTTCGCATTTTATGCAGACCCGCACGTCTCCAGCCTCCCCGTGCCAACTTTCGAACAATAGCCGTAATTAAGTCCGCGAATGGAATATCTCGAACAAAAAATGATAAATGACCCTTTATAAATATCATGTTCGCGAAATGTGGAACACTCTATTATATAGGATGTCTCAGAAATAAATAATTTATTGAACACACTATATAGTAAATCATGGCTAGAGAAATTTATGGATATGACTGTTTTTAAAAGCGTTTTACACATTTTTTTTTACTAGCGTTAGTGTGAATATTTTTAATATATATATATTGGATACACGCTGTATATTTTATTCCGCATTACCATCGGCCCTTATGTCCAAATCTAATTATGAAGAATCCATCAATCAATGGGTACTGAACAACATCGCTGTATAGAGTGTTGTATTAGAGTATTGTAAAGGTCTTATCCTATGCTTTAATCTAAAAATTTGTTATAATATAATAAATCGCTACGTTCATATTTTATTCAATGGTTTATTTGTCGTTATTAAGTTTTATCTCGCTGAAAAAATAGATAAAAGTATGAATAGCACCAATAAATTACGCTCATAATTAATATGATTTAATATTAAGCTTAAAGTCTTGAAAATAATAGACAATATATATGACTGCGAGTTGAAATAGTATACAGCATGATGTACTAGCACAGTGCACGAACGTTGTAATGTTAAGTGCATTTCCGTTTTTCACAGCAGCTCTGTAGTATTACAATATAATTATTTCTGAGTATAAAATGCATATATGTATTTAAATAAAATTATATTCAAATCAACGCTCAATTAATTATGCATAAAAATATATTTTTCTTGCATTATAGAATTTTAGATGCGGAATTATGATTTTTATTCGTTTTTTTTTATATGTATACATCGATTCGTTGTCCAAATCCGCGTTCAACAATGTAAAATTAAATTTAACGCTCGATTTTATGGATGTAGACGAGGGCGGAGGTAGTAAAATTAATGAGTCATCTGAGAAATGGGTCACTTCATCGCAGAATTTCCGGTACTTGCAATTTATTTAAAACAATGGAGTTCCCTCAAGTTCCATGTTCATTGTCGCCGTTAAAGTTTTAATAAAAGTTCAATACTGAGCACGGTATTAAAACTGCAACTAGATTTAATAATATATAACGTCGGCAGCACATTTTTCTGGGAAATTTATTGCGACCGCGCCGGCTTTATTTTCCGTTTCTGAAAAGGATATCCAAATGGCGAAACAATTGGGCGAGATGGCAGATAGACCGGAGTGTAAAGGCCATATGGTGCAGTTGTATACCAGCCAGATAAATCTCACCCATCCACGCTGAGGCAGGGCCGGGCGGCGTTGTACCAACAGATGATGGAAACCGGAAAATCTCTCTCGATACCGTTTCCCGTCTCCATCCGACAGTCGACTGTTTCCGCACCGGCAGCGGTTCTCCAACTCCCATACGTACCGGAGAACAATTCAAGATTTTCAACACGATTAAGCGTGCAAGTTTCACGTCTCACGTTTATACAAGCTGTTTATTTATTTTTATTCCATAAATTATCCCTAACCTAATTTTATGCGAATAATTTATTAATTATCGTTGATTTTATTATCAAAATTTGTTATGTATAGTTAAATCAATGGGAAAAACTCATTTATAAGAAGGTACAAAACATATAGCGTAACAGATTCATAACAATATTTACAATAAAAAATAAATCAGATTATCAAAAATAGATCAAATAACAATAAACTTTTTTTTTTAATTTGATTAGGATTCATTTATAAAAAATCATAGCTAAATTAGGTTTTATGAAATACAGTAAATCCTCCTACAGCGCACTGATAGAAACCACACAATAGAAACCCGCTATATATAAGGTCTATAGAAAATTTAGGGTTAGGTATTTTTATTTATATTTTGTAAATTGAACGAATTAAACAAATATTTTGAATAATTCACGCGCCCGTTTTTTATGTTGATGTCAACCAAAAGACTCATAATTAGAAATATATGATTTAATTTTGTAAATTTAGCGTTTTATAGAAACGACGAAACAAGGAGGAACTGTTGCACACACCTCTCTAGAAGAGATAGCGCTATAGTAGGGTTGAAAACACTTCATACAATTTTACAGAAATGTATATGCTGAATAAAAATGTATATACCTGATTGTTTTATAATGAATTGTGATGCCCTAATAACAGTTATAATAATAAATAAATATTTTTGAATAAATATAAATTAAGATTATATTTTACATGAAATAATCTAAGAGAGGAATAATTCGTTTGCTTTTTATTTAAAACTACATCAAGATTTATTACTCGGATGAAAATATAATATATATATAAAAAAATCAGAAATAATTAGAGCAGATTCTCATAGTTAAAAATATAAAAGATTAAAACTTTAAAACGTTTGTTTGGCATATTAAGGCGGTATTATTTTTAAATATCCAAGACTTAATATTACATTATATATAAAAAACTTTTACTATTTTTTAAGTTTAAAACTATGACACTTTATAAAATGAGGATGAAATCAAAGATAACATTAGGATAATTTTCTAACCTACGTAAAACTGTAGTATTTATGTTTGATACATTATAATTATATATTTTCGGGATATTAAAGCGGAAGCGGAAGCTTCCGTAGCACCGTAAAATACCGGAAAATTTAGTACTTTGGACACATCACTCATAAACCAAAGTACCGCCTTCAACATACCACAATGGAGAGAAGAGTAAAGGTATACTGTGGTTAGGAAGAAGAAGGCTCTGCAATATCCGCTATTTAGACCAAATTAGGACCTCTAAAATTGTTCGAACTCCCTAAAAATCGACAAATGTATGAAGAAAATACAAAATAATTAAATTTTTATGGATTCATTATTATATAACTATAATTATTTGTTATTAAAACTACGTTGCGCTGTGGATATATTCGCCAGGATTTGCGAGCTGATACACCATCATGTGCAAGAAAATTCTTTTTCACTCCAGAATTGAGATTAAATACAATAGTTATTGTCAATTCTGGTGGTATATTCTCGTTTTGAGATTGTTTCGTTCATATAATGTAATAAATGATTAAATTATTCGAGAAGATAGTTTTATATTTTATTATAGTTCGAGATGTTCAGAGATATAAACGATTTATTATTTATTGACAATACGAAAAGTAAACATACAAAAATTTGCAACAAATTCACATTAAAAATGAATTATAAAAATCAAATATTTTTTTAACGTACGCATTGAATATTTGATGTATTAATTATCCCCTGTCGAATCTGGTTATTAATTAATGCGTTGTAAATGCAAACTCCAATATTTGAGAGACTCTGATTGGCAATGTCCCAGTGTCCGCGGAGACCGCCTGCAGATACAGAGATAGTCCGAGGGACCGAGGGAGGCAGATACAAATGAGAGAGAGAGAGGCGAAACACCCTGCGGAGAGAGATTTCACAGATATAGAGAGAGAGTGATTAGTGCGCAAGATAATATTGTGCATATAAAGCAGTCTCACAGAGATGGATACCGAAGTAGGCGCTGTGCAAATAATTGAGCGAGTTGACTGGCGCGCTTCATTACGCGCCGCCACTGTGCCACCTACAGAATCGATGGCTCTCCCATCCCCGTCCGCCATTGTTTCATGGGGAAAACTTTTAATATACTATAAATATACGCTTTATCGCTGAAACTTAATTAAGGGCCGCCGCCGAAGCACTTCTGACTGGATGTCGAGCTTCTTCGGCCGTCGCTGGCAAAACTCTAAGAATTTTAATTGCCTCATAATGAACGATTATATCATGGTATAGTCGACGTCGATCGATACTGTATTGGGATATCAGCGAAACTTGTGCCGCCTCCATAAATTAACAACACATTCATCTCATCCATACTAATTAATATAATGCTATCTAATAATACTCATAGATATATTATGTATATAAATATTATATAGCACTTTTATGCTGCGACTCAAAATTACCCATCGCTGTCGAGAATGAAGTTGTCAGTTCAGCGATATTGAAACGTGGCTCGCGTTCCCGATCCCCATGCCCACACAGCTCCATACGAATTTCTTGGTATTTTTGTTCTTCGTCTCAGACTTTCAGCAACTCAACTTGCAAAGTGCTGTTCGGGCAATACCAAACGGAGGATGCAAAAGTGTCTATCCGAGTTGAATCACGGAATGGGGCAAATCACTCGGAAATACGATGGCTTACGAAGTAGTTTTGATAGAGAGCTGTTGAATTTGGTTCAAACAATGAATACAACATTTGGAATGAGAATTAATGAACTATTCAAATAAATTAAATTCAAATGAAAATCATTTATAACATAAATTTAATATAATATATAGTTACGTGATATAAATATTATTTTATTAAAATATATTATATTAGAATTAGAATATAGCAAATCTTTGCATTTGAAATGTAAGATAATAGAATGTCAGATATAAATGGATCCACCTATCTTTAGGTATATATTTTCGCTTTCGCTTCATTTTATTTTTAAAAGAGACGAGTACTCAGAAAAATATCCATTTATAGCAATTTCTTCCATTGTTAGCATATCAAACTCAGCGTATTAGATATTTTTGCCTAATAATCGAGTATATTTGGTTAAAATGAAATATTTCATGTGTCGAAATTTTCACGTGTTAAATTATACGGTGAAATTTGCAGGAGTCGTCGAGGTTGTGTAATCCGTTGCTCTAATTCGCAGACATCACCAGGGAGTTTCGCGAATGAAATTTTAAAATATGCTCCGACTCCGTGGTGGTGAATAATGACGGGCACATTAGCGACATCTCCCGGCTGCTCTCAGTTTGATTTCCCACAAGAAGCTGTCGCTTCCAGGCACCAGGCAAACTCTTTTGGGAGAACGGGGGCCATCGACTCCGGCTGAGCGGAATGCACTTTCAAATGCGAGGTGAAAATCTGGCGACGCCATCAGCGTCAGATGCATTTGGCGATGAATTTTGAAAATTATTAGAAAATATATTATGTTAAATAAAATTATATTATTGAAATTATTAAGCAATATATAAAAGCTTGTTTAACTTAAAAAGGATTTAATATATAATGTAAAACAATTTATACAGTTTATCAAATTATTTAAATGCGGTTTTTAATTGTGGCTATTTAGATAACTATTTGGCCGCTAGCTTTCACACTATACAATTTATAGATATTTCCATTATTTTCACATTATTGTTATAGAATAATTCAAAATTATAAATATAAAATACTTTTAGAGAGTGATGAAGCATTTTTTTTTAGTGTAGTGTACCAAAAATACATTACATTGACGGTGGTTATTCATTAACACTTTACCGACCGCCCGATTTCGCCTAAAACTTACGCCTGATAACGCATAAAAGATTGACTACTTGACTGTCTTAAAATTCTATTTTAGTTATTTTAAAATTTAAAATATAGTTGGGAATCTATTTAAATTTTTATCAAAATCAATAGATTGGTTTTAAAGTTATGCTCAATTTACGATATCTCCTGTTTAGTGCATTTTTAGGAAATTGACCCCACATCTAAGGATGATTTGCTCCCGCCGTTAATGAGTGGTATCTGCCGAAAAAAAGGTTTTTTTTTTATTTTCGGTCGATGGAATATTAACTTTGAGATGAAAAAATACAAATCCAGAGTACAAATTTACTGAGAGTCGTATATTAATAAAAAAAACTAGCCAGAACTTTACGGAAGACGTATTAAAAACTGGCTATTTACAGTTTTTTTATTGAATAAACTGTTTTTCACAATAAAAAATGTAATATCTTTCACATATCTATTAAATTTACGCATTTCACATTATGTATTTCTTTCTTGTTTCATGAAGCAAAAACTCATTTCATCTCTGTTCCATTAAAATTTCAATACAAAATGTATAATATTAAATTAACCAATAAACATTGTTATAATGAAGCGAGAAGTTGCAGCTGCTTCCTAGTCTAATTTGAATTTATCCGGAGCGAATATACGAACGTTATTATTTCTTACACACAATAGGGAGCCAAGTTGAATTTTCCAGATGCAAAACTTTATGAAATGCGGTCATATGGCAGGAGGTACTCCAAAAATATAATTAAATCCAGTAATTGGCGTGAGACCTGGCTGCCGGCGTCTGTGATCGTTTCATAAAATAACCTGGAGAGCTTTCGGCGCCGCTGCGGAGGACTGCCTCCTCCGCCTCTGACACTGACGACGGCCATCCTGATTCGCGAAACGGGTAATCACCGATACTTCTGTATACATATTTCAGATTGGGACTCCCGCGCCCCTCGCAGCCGGCGCCCAGGCAGCTCGGCCAAGTTGCAAAGTTTAAATGAAGCGGAACCCAGAGCGCTGGTATGCCCAACTTTGCCCTGGTTAACTTTATAAAATATTCGCGCAAAAGTTTGGCTCGAGGACAAGGTGGCGAGGAGGGGTGGTGGCGGGCCAGGTCGGGGCAGAGACTGAGACGACAATGGCAGCTGAGGAATAAGCAAGCCAGTCTCTTTTTTGCCCGAGGAGTACATATTGCTTACGGCCGTTACAGATACGTCGCCATCCGCGCGGAGCACGACTTTTGGCCGTGTTCAATCAAAGTTTTTATATTAGCTACGGAGCTTGTTTGCCAACTCAAATTTGAAACGAGGGCCTGCTTTATATAACCGACACCTTTTCTATTATATTCTTATTGCATATTACTCGTGTACTTTATGGCTATTTATTACATAAGTGTATATTAAAAATGTTCTTATATATATTTATATAATATAATATTAAAAAACCTTAATTGTTACATACTATATACTATACCCTATTCGATCCGATTTAATAATGGATTTAATATTTTTTCATGGTTTATCGCACAGTTTGAATAATAATTTCGCGATCTTCTCCAACAATTCATATATTTTTAGATACAAGTTGTACGAAGAGAAGTGGCTCAAATTTAAGCAAAAAAATACTCCTCATCATTTGCCAGCCAGAAGGCTTTCACTTTCTGAGGGCATGGGCCTTACCAAACTCTCGCACGGTAGTCGAGGCAAAGGAACCTGAGTCTCACACGTGACGTGAGGGCTCCCCTTTCGTGTCCATACCGCGGGGACCCGAGCCGTCCTGGTATGCGGTTTTTTGTAAAGAGTTTCCCTTTCTTGACCATTTCTGGCACTGGACGTACATCTTCTACCATGTTGGTATCGGATTTTACCCTCTCGACTGTGTCCAGGCAAGTAGGAGGGGGGTTGTCTCTGTATTCGTTTATTCTCTTCTCTAAGGCGTTATCTGCTTTTAACGAGTCACGACTGACAAGTAGCGAGCGACCACACACACTCGCCTATATAGATATACACAGCCATACATATGCACATCTGCCCAAAACGAGTCTCAAGTAGCCGGTCGCAAATAATTATTAGCCCTGTCCCGCAATAGCAATCTTTTCATCATTGGAAAGAGCTCCTCAGAGAGGGATCCACTAGAAAGAAGGAAGAGGAGCGAAAGTATCGAGACCAGATCAATTATTGTTCAACAGATTAGGGGTTTCCTTTCCCAGGGTATACTGGCTCTGTGGTGAGAAATCCATTAGAGACCAGATTTATTTATATATACACAAACATGTACATATTTTTTTCAGGGGTGCATGATATATTTTAAAGTTCTTAGATACAAGTACTTTAACTTCCTAATAAAAAGCAAAAGTTTTTGATCACTGAAAGAATTGTAAAATTAGGTACTTGGATCACATCATTGATGAACCAAATATCCCTTCTGCAAAGCATCATGGACGGAAAAGTGGAAGGCAAATGGTGTTTTGAATGAAAGAAGCTGTCGTGGCTCCAAATCACATGCAACTCGACCGAGTTAAGAGGTCCAGAATTGTTACATCTCACCAAAACTAAAAAAAATAAAACAAGGAAAAAAACCAGTATATCACAAACGTCCATAAAAGGACAAGACATTTAAAGAGGAAGAAGTTATTAGTAAGAGTTGCAAAAATTTGTGTATGGTCTAAAAAGTAGAGACTAGGAAGGTCGGATTTCGTATTTAAATAATGTAGTTGCTATTAAAGACAAATCAACTATATGTAAAGCAATTAGATGACTTAGACATTGATATAGAGCCCATGGCTGTCAACAGGATAAAATATTGACCCGAACAGAGTGGTAAGGGGAAAATATTGTTTCAAATGTGCAGCAACTCAAGTTTAGAGATATCAAAACGTTAGATTAGAGAAGCTATCTCAACAAGATATTCCATTGTTAGCAAAATAGCATTACACACATTCTGAAAAGTTTCAAAATGAGTCCAGGATATTGTTTTAACATGTTACTACTGATATGTGGCCTTCAAACTCATCTGACTGAAAAAAATAAAATCTCTACGGTATTAAAAATCTTATTTTCTGGAGTTATAAAATGCGCTTTTTGGCATTAGAGTCATTTGAAGACAATTCCTTTCGCTGACTATATATGCTATACGGTCAAAGTATGTATTAGCATATTATTAACGAATATTTAAAAGAAAGACCTTCAAGGATGCTATAGGTTAAGGATAAAAATTCAATATTAATATCATAAAAATACGCTCCAGGCATATCGAGTCAAGTCGAATGTCAGATTTTAAATTATTGTTATTGAAAGTTTCGTTCGTTTTGCTATTCTCAGAAATCTGCTCAACCGCCTCCAGGATCACGATTTACATTATGTAACATATTTTTATTATAAGATGGAAAATAATAAAATTTTAAACGTACTGTATTAGAAAACCCACGATTATTCTAAATATATTTGCATTGCAATATATATTTATATCATTTCATCATTTGCTAGCCACGAGGCTCTCACTCTCTGGGGACATGGGCCTTACCAAACTCTCGAATGGCAGTCGATGCCAAAGGAACCTGAGTCTCACACATGACGTGAGGGCTCCCCTTTCGTGTCCATACCGCGGGGACCTAAGCCGTCTTGGTATGCGGTTTTTTGTAAAGCCTATCCAACTATTCACAAACTGTCTATAAAACCCTATTCACAAACTGTTTATAAAATCATTAATCAAAAAAGGTGTAGTAGAACTAGACAGCATTCTAAAAAGAATTCCATGTAATGGAAGCTAGGAGATATATTTATTTTATGTTTGCACTAACAAATAGAAAAAATACCCATAAAAAGGCTGAAAACGTGTGGTGATTTAAAATAATTCAAGGAATACCATTCTTTTTTGTATAATACAACTAGACTAGTAGAACCGTAATAGCGAGTATAATATAAGTTTATGTCTTAGAAACATAATATGTTAACTTTGACGCTAAACATGGGGATGCCTGCTGGGAATTTCATGTACTAATAATTGTACACACGTTTCTATACTGAAGAATTGTATCATAGAATAGCTTGTTGTGTGATTCAAGGCCTTAGTACTCATCTAATGAAGCTTCAAAGTTAAGACTATGACCAGCTACACCTTATTAATTACAATGCGATATGAAAAATGTAGACTCCGTATAGAAATATTTAGTGTGTGAATGTAAATAGTTAAAGCTAGCTGCCAACACACTTGGATGTGATGGATCTGGTATTATGTTTTTTATTTACTAGCAAATTAAAAGCTTTATCCAAATATATGCGACAAACGAGGTTAACCTGTACATAGCATTGTGCTATTCATACATAAATATTAACAATAGAGGAAAACTTAATTTGCATCGCATAGCATCGAAAGCACAAAGAAACGCATAAAAGAGATATACCTGCACACGATTTCAATGGTTTAGATATAAATGCTTATAATAAATATATTATTAATATATTTATATTGTTTGGTGTATATGTTATTGTGCTAGTAGTAAGTTACGTAACTATTGTATAATATAGCAGAGTTAACATATCAATATCGCTGTCAGTGAACCAACTTAGCACATTTTCCCATCTTTCAGTGCAGACGAACATCTTGTCAAGATAACAAATACATACACGCGTATTAAATCTAATATAATATTTAATACGTTGTAATATAACTTAATAAATACGTTGTAATATAATATTATAAATAATTAAAACGTAAAAGATTCAGCTTGGTTTTCTCGGTTATTACGTTGCCAGCGTGCGGTCCATTATTAATTCCTTGTAAGCACACGGGCAAACACACACACGCACTCCAGGAAGCTCTTTCATTCACTATTTACCAACAAAACTTGCAGCCTGGCTAATTAATTAGGGCCGTCTCAGACGACCGCAACTGTTGAAACTTTCCGCATTCATATTCAATTCATATAAAAATTTTCTTCGCTGAATTTCTCACCGTGGGGAAATACATTTATTTTATATGCTAATCGCATTTTGAGGCAGTAAAAAGTTTTCCAGTCGTAAAAGAACCATTACATAAAAGTACAATGAACAACAACACAAAAAAATAGGTTGGCTTGTCGCGGCTGCGATTCGAACTACGCAATAAGCGGATCATTGCGCCGCGGTATGAATAAAATATTTTTTAACTGCGCTTTAATCCGTCCCTGGTCAGCTTTTGAAAAAATAGGCGCTGAAAGTGCCATAATAAAGCTTTAATAAAATAAATTGGCAGAGTCGACATGGGAACTTTTCATGTGGGGGATTTGTTTAATAAACCAAAAAAATATTTTGTATTTGGGTACATCAATTTCCAGTTTCATAAAAAAAATCTGTGTTGATTCATGTATTCGAACTGTATAAATTATATATTTTACATTTTGGCAAACAATATTCATTCCTTAAATAAACTCGATTTTTTATTTATTTAAAAAAATATCGCTCACGGGCGAAAATAAGAGATTTCCTCTTTTAAAATCGTACAAAAAAACATTACACGGTGTTAGGAAGTAATGTGTTTTACTACTAAAAGTTTTTACTGAAAATATTCAATTATTATGTAATTCCAACAATATACTAACTATTATCATAATAAAATATTGTGGGATTTAATTTAGATTTAAAGGATTAATATGTTTTGAATTTTCTGATTTTACTTAATCTTTATGATATCAGAAAATGGGGTAAAAAATGATTAGGTATATTCCAGTTTGAAAAAAAGCATTGGTTAAAGAATGCATCACGTGTAGTATTCTGATTATATATTAACTATCCTGATAACATTCTTTACCATAAGATAGTTTACTATGAAATAATTTAAAGGGGTAAAATTTATGCAATATTTGTAAATAATCAGAATTAAATAAGGACAGATTTAAGATTGATTATTTTAAATTCAAAAATTTGAATATGAATTCAACTAATAAAGAAATCATTTTTTATATTTCTGCACAATATTTAAAAAAAAGATTAATGATACTATAATTATTACATTTATAAAATGTTGTTATTTGACTAAAATTAGTTTATATCTCATGACTGGCGCTAGGATTTGAGACAAGTTGATTTTATTAATATTTTTTTATAATAATGAAAAAAGTTTGTATTACTATAACTTTAAAACGAAATCATATTAGGAAAGTTGTCTGGGAAAATATTAGAGCAAATATTCAGATATGTTTAATTATTGTAGAGATGTAAAATATTTAATATATATAAAAAAAACCCATAATATTTATTTAGGGTTAAAAAAAAATCGAAGAATTGTTTTTAAATCTGATTAATAAAAGCCGAATTGCAGTAAATTTGATTCTTACACGTGTGAAACCCAAACCATTATGTTAGACGAAGAGTAAAATGGGCAGAGCCGAATATACTTACACACTTTTGACCTTGAATGGGATGAGTTTTTGAGAGTTCCATGTAAAAAGTATTCAAAGAAAAAATACAGAATGTGTCATTATTACCATTAAATTATTAATAATATATAAAATAAAACATTTATTCAATTTGTCTGAAAATAACGCAAAGCTATAAATTATTTAGAACTATATAACAAGAAGTACTTTAAGTTACATTAAGATTTTACTAAAAAATGTATTCGATTATTAAACACTGCGGTATTTTTTTTAAAAGGGCATTCATTTGAATTCATTTAAAATGATATAGCTCCACTTTAATTATGGAATAGTTTAATATTACATTTTAGATTTTATGGATAAGCCTGTATTTTATTATTGTTTAAAAAAAGGAAATCGTATTTTCTTCCCCTTTTCAATAGTATTATTTTAAATTGTCCAATTTTCAAACTATTCCTTGGTTATTCCAAATAGTTTATTGGTCGTGTTAACGTCCAGCACCGGAAAGTGGTATAAGATATTTCAGAACACAGTTTTAAAGTTGTCGCCGTTTGCGTGGCGTCTACAGAGTGCGAAAGTTTAATACAAATAAATAAGAATCGCCTCGGGCGTCGCGGCGCCGTTAATTGACCCTCGAAAGCGCAACGGCGCTAAACTTTTCGCCACTCACAAAAGAGGCCCGTTCTCATCACAAACTTTTATTTCGATGGCGAGGCCCTACAGGGGGCCGACGTCTTCGGTTTAAAATATTGAAACTCTCCAATTATGAAGTTGGTCGTGAAAATTGCCCTGCCAGTAAATAATGTCGCAGACTTGGAAAGCCGACGTTTAATTATCGAGTGCAAGATTCAAAAGAAACAATATATAATAATTAAATGGAAAATTACGACGTTATTTGGAAACGTCGGCACTTACTCGCCACTGTCCTCGATCTATTTTGCATATTCACTGATTAGTGTCGACGTACACTGGAACGACATGACTGTTCACTAATTTAATCGCGCATGTTTCGTGGATTAATTCAAACTAATCAAGTTATAATAAATATAGGAGAATTTCTGCAGATTCGTTGTGAATATATACATATATATGTATTTATTAATCTGTTCTAAAATCAATAATATTACAGCAAGCTACGCCATTATTCGAGCATTTTCCAGCGCTTCAAAGTTGTTGAAAATTCAGTGGCGGGGCCAATGGGGTGGAGACTTCGGCGGAAAAAGCGGATTAAGCCTGGAATGCACGATTTGTTTCATTAACGAGTAAGTACTTTCTAACTAAATTTATAATAGATTTTTTTTTCGATGGAAAATAACCCGCGGTTGAAATATACATACAATCGTACAGTTATAGGAAGTAGTGGAAAAGTTGGATGTTGAGCGCGGCTGCCGGGATGCCGGTGTTAATTAAAATCGGCAATTGGTCAATTAACGACAGAAGGGCCCGGTAGTACAGCCTTGTTTTAAAAGCTAAATTTAAAAGATGAATAATTTTAATTTGTTAATAAAAAAATATGTATTTGATTCCACTCGAGTACGTGCTTTTGAATTTCAGTATTTCCTAAAAGTTATTTACGGTATTTAATGGTGTAAATATTTATTATTGATACCTTTAATATCTATTTATGAAATAAAATAATAAATTTACTCTTTCTTGGGTCTTCGTGTAAAGGATTTTAAATTAAACCCGATAAATCAAAACCAAAACATACGCTTTATTTAATAAAATTTGAAAGAATTAAACATATCCTTTACTTTTTATGGCATAAAAATTATTTACACATATATCTCTTTAGATACTTTTATCTAAAATTGTACGACATTAATTTTAAAAAAATAACAATACATTTTTTTATTGTAAAGCATAAGACTGCTTTGTGGGACATATGGGAAATTAATAATCACGATAAAGCGATTTATTGCTTTGAACCCCTTTTTTAAAGTACTCGACTGCGTGTTGTTTTGAAAAAATAATATTATTTACATTTAAGAGAAACACATGTTTCCTTTATTTTAAATCTAGAAAAAGTATTTATTCTTATAGTAATTTTAATATAATATAGAAAATCAAAATTCTTATTTAGTGAATAAGCTCTAAATATTATAAAAGGTTATTAAAAATATATTTCAACAATAAAGCTGACGTTTTAGAGTTGGGTTTAGAAATACCACATTTTATAAATGATCAAGTTATCATCAATCAATTTATTATGACCCAAAAAACAGTTCCTAACGATATGCCAAATACAGTTATAATGTACATTACCATTTGCCTTAAATTTGGAAATTTATCTTAAAGGATAAGTCATAGCTTGAAGGTAATTACAATCGAATTATAATTGTCAATTTAACCACTACTGAGCGTATATAGTACTCGGATGGGTGACAGTGGTCAACAGAGGGGTTAGGACGTTGATTGTCAAAAATATAACATAGTTAATATTGTTAATACAAAAAATATTTAACCGCTTCGCGACTTTAGGGATACATTTTTGATAAAATTAGTTTATTTCATTCTCTTCGAACATTACTTTCATCCCTGTAGATTTTTGAGGCGAAAATTTTACCCTCACATCAAATGGATTTGAAAAAATTGTGAAATTTTCCTCATGAAATGAAAATCTATCAGTTAATATTTTAATTAACTTCGTGACTTTATTAGAAAATTTGAAAAAATATTTATTTTCCTATTAAAGTCATTTAATAATTAAATTGTTTATTTATTACAAAGTTCATGTTTTGTAATAAATGTTATATGTTTTTTAATAAATAATTTCATTGTTATATCTTTAAAAAAAGATATAAACCATTGATCGTCATTACATTCAGAAATACCATTACTATTTTCATTCATAGAAATCCGAATTTCTTTCTTTAATTTCTAAAATCTCAATAAGCAGTTACTATAAATTAACCACTAAATGTTGGTACAGACAAAATAGATCGATGTATTCAGATTCGATTTCGTGAATATATATATACTTGAAACTGACGGTGCTTTAGGTTTTCGAGAATGGCAAATAAAAAAAATATTAGAAAATAGATAATATATACAAACTATCATAATTAACTTCACGAAATATGTTTTTTTTTAGATCAAAGTCAAATTACATATTATATAGAAAGCTAGAAACTTCATACAGCAATACAACAAACTGAATATCCACTAATTAGACATGACTGTATTAGATATATCATGTACAATATTTATACTATTTTAACAATATACGAATAACTGACATTTTGTATGACAGAGGTGGGGGAAGAACGTGTCTGCCGAAAACGAAGACTGAGGCATCATAACGGAATTTTTGGTTCATATATCCTTTCACTTAAATTATTTAAATTACGTCAGGGAAAAAATTAAAATTTGACTTATGAGCTCGAAAACTTTAAAACATAAATATATTATCAAACTGTACAAACAGTGATCAAAATTCTAATGTTTTTTTTGTAAATATCTTAATTGACAACAACTTTATACATTTAAAACTATTCATTAATCAATGTTTTAAATTAAATTGTTATTACATACCTCTCCGCTATGTTTTGTGATTTACTATATATATATAAGATTTTCGTATAATTTATTACTACCAACTTAATTAAAAAAGATTATAATTAACTAATCCGACCGTATAAAGTGGTAGGGGACTGAAATTAATTTGGTGAAATTTAATTCAGATCCCCCAAAAAATAAAACATCAAATGGGTCACATTTATTAAGCCTTTATTTAAATTTTTTGTATCTCTTCAGTTGTGGTTAAAATCAAATAGTTTAATTAATAATTGTTGTAATATATTTTTATAGCAGCTCAAATATTTAAAATTCAACATTAACAAGTATAACGTTAGAGCGCTATATTTTAAGATTTTCGTTCATAAAAAATATAATCGCATAACAGTTTTTCGTAATTATTTTTGAAAATTAATCTTCCCGAGACATAATTAGACCAAAATCAAATTGCCACTGTCATCAAACTTCAGAAATATCCATTATTTATAAAAGCTAAGTTTTAAACAGAAGAAGGGGATTTTCTGCGCATGCGCGTGAGCAAGTGGTAGAGCTTGTAATTGAAATTGAGCACAAACTCGGTTAGGGATACGTGCATTCAGGAATACCACACACTTTTGTTTGGCGTCACATGCGATTTCAGCAAAGTCGGAATACCTCTTCACTTTAATTGTTTGGAAAACGTTTACTGAGGGACGTGTGGACGGAGTTTGAGGCGACATCGCTTACCAAATCTAGAGCCACATTAAATCTATTTCTGTAAAGGGCTAATTGAAATGGGCACATAACAAATCTTGCTCCGTCTGATATCGACACAATTCGGATTAGGGTCTCAACGGGTTCTACTTCTAATCTCGCCCAATATTATATTTATTAATTGAAATGTAATAATAATTTAATATCAATTGCCATTTCAAATCTATCAGTCCCAATAGACATACAATTGAGAGCAGGAATAGAGATATGAAAAGTTTAATTAATACATTTAAATAATTGACCAAATAATGTTGTAATATAAAAAAAAAAATATCTTTCTAAAATCAGTTATCTCCAATACCAATTTATATTGAGAATTTTAAATAAGAAAATATTGATTTTTCGTCTGAAGTTTTAAAACTTCAACATAAAAGCTCTCTTCGGTTAGAGCTTGAAACGCCTTTTATTAAGTCACCCCCTTTAACTACGCTGTATTGAAGAAAATGTCAATTGTGTAATTTAATTTTTCAATTTTAAGAAATAATTAAAAATATTATCATAAACTTCTTATAGAATAAAGTACTCTAAAGAATATTCTGATACCTGATTTTTTTAAAATAAAATCGATTCTAAATAATTGTCAAAGGACAATGAATTAAACCATTGTTTTGTGGTGTAACTGTCAATATTTTGAAAAAAAATATTACCTAAAAGACCCATCATTTTTGACCACCGCTTTCTGTAGTATTAATTGTATTTTTATTTAGTTTAAATACTGAATAAGGTGCTTTTTAACATATAGGTACCTGTTGTAACGTTAATTCTGGTTTCGGAAAGTACGTTTAGCTTTAGCCACTGTTTTTTCTTCTAACATTAAGGTATACTACTGTTGTGTTTTCAACTCCTGTTACAAGTTATGAAAAATATTTAAAAGGGTTTGTTGCCGAGATAATAAAGAACTGCAAGTTCTGAGAGTTCATCTACATATCTATCTTATTTATTATCCCGATCCGGTTTAAATAAAACTGCATTGTAGAATATGAAGACTAGAGTTTCTTACTTAATTCATCCATGGTTTAAAGAGGATCAGAATCAATCAAAGATTATTTTGTCTTCATAAAAATCCGGCTTTAAGAACGTACTTTAAGTTTCTTTGACCTGATTTTAATATTTTAAATCAGGATTGACATCTTTGGAAGTGGAATGGCTTTCCTAGCTTTGGTTGCTTTTAATTCTTCGTCAAAATAAAAACAGTATGCAGTGACGCAATTTCTTGTCCATGATTTTGGAGTTTTTTTTTAATATTTTTTTATTAAAAAATGAAGAAAATGTATAGTTCTACAAAAATAATATCTCATGAAGATATACTTTTACCGTATATGAATACATACTAACTTAAATTAGATCATCTAAAAATATGGGCGAAATTCCTATTCCCCCTAATATATGATACGATGAAAGAGGAAAAGGGAGCAACCACAAAGCTCGGAAATGTAAATGTAGCCTAAATCTAGGTCCAAGATTGACCTAATGTGTAAAATTATATAAGGTAGTGTCGTTTCATTTGATATTGTTTTTGATTTAACTCATTCAGACATCTGTCTATCTATTTATCTTAAATAAAGGATTTGTTTATTTTATATATATAAAACTAAAATATATTTTCCATTAGCAGATATGAACTTTTTCCATCTTTTTGACAAAATTTCAATAAGTCTCTTATAAAAATGAGAAGGTTTTAAGGCAAAATACTAAGGCAACTTTCAACGTCTATATTTTTTTTTCATTTAAATACCGTTACATCGATCTAAAAACGATAGTCAGACCGAACAATATTTAAGGAATATGAAAGATGACGATTTGACTTCCATGCGAGGACGGGTAATTTTTATAGCGTTTTTTTTGCAGTATCCGGGCGAGCACTATCATGTTGCATGAAAACCTAGTAGTCATTTTTATTTCTGCCGCTAAGCAGTCCAGTAGTCAACAATAAGTTTTCAATTTATCGTTTGGCAAGGTTTATGAGTAAAAAAATCCCACTAGTTGAATGAATAAAATAAAAAATAAGGGGTTGGCTACTTGACTCTTTTATAGCCATTGATATTAATACTCAGCTCTCGGGCTTGGCAAAAAAAAATGTTTCGAATTCCATTTTAAAAAGATGTTCACATGGGTTTAATTGATTGCCTACTAGACTCTCGTCACTTAGCAAATGCGCTATTTCCCTTGCTTTCACATCTTGCTGATTTTTTAATATGCACTTGAATACTCGACCATGAGTATCCGGGATTGTTTGCATTTTTTTCAATAGACATAGATGGATTACTTAAGATTACTTTACTAGGCCTTCCACTTATGGGGTTATTAATTTTTTTAAACCATTTTTGACCCTCACAAACATTAAAATAATCTCCCAGTGACAAATATTTAAATGAAAATTGTATGGCAGTCCCGTAAACGCATCAAATTTAGAATAAATTCTTTACTTGGTAAAAATTGATCCATTGTAAATTGGTTCTTAAATTCGAATTTAATTTTAATCACAATTCAATCTGGATAAGTGTGGTCACCAAAATAACACAAACACGATAAAGGGTGGCGGTCGAAGAGCAACTAATCCGCGGAAACGCTCAACGAAAAATAGTCCATTCGTTTGAATACTCTTATAACGTCAGATTTACCTAATTAAATAATTATGAAAAAAGTTTCATTATATTAATGATTGAAATATGTAAATTTGCAAAAACCGCAGGATTACGGCTCATATGTAAAAAAAAATGTACACGGATTTAAAATGAAATTGAATTAGACACGCATTTCACACGGTTCTCATAAATCCCGATCGTGTTTTCATACGGCAGGGTAAACCTGATTTTTTGCAGCGGTCATTTTCAATTCCGAGTGCAATCCCATATGAAATACACGCACTCGGATCGAGACTAGAATTATATTTTTTTATTATTATTTTCTCATGTTTTTTACACTCGGCGCCTATTCAATGCTACGCCGTTCGCGGTCGTAAAAACACCAAGTTGAAACCTTAAAAGCTATCGATGCCGGATGTACCGCAAAAATAAAATATTCAGGCGGCCAAATCTTCGAAAAAAGGCGCCGTGAGCTTTCCACGCTTCGTTTGGCCCATACATATTTTGGAGCTTTCCAACTTGACTATAATCATAAAAACGCATTAGCCCAGGCGGGGCTTTATGGTTCGTCCCCACGCCTACTACCCAGCTTTTGATGTGACCGTAAAAAAGACATTTGGCCACGTGGCCCACCCCTGTCCACTTTGGGCGCCATCGATGAACCGTGAGCTTTGACCGCGGCGATGACATTTTGGGCCCATTTGGGATTAAGCGCGGATCGCAAAATATTTGCCAATCACTTTATATTTATTTATTTATGCGATGTGAGAAATCTAAAGAAAAAACATATTTCCTTATTTAGCAATCCCTTTGAAGTAAAACAAAACTGGTTTCAAATTAAAATACGTATCG
The DNA here is from genome assembly GCA_022495035.1 of Philopotamus ludificatus. Lineage (NCBI taxonomy): Eukaryota > Metazoa > Arthropoda > Insecta > Trichoptera > Philopotamidae > Philopotamus > Philopotamus ludificatus. Next base: position 125,330 of record JAGXCT010036970.1, read on the forward strand.
AGGTGATTTAAAATGATGATTAATTTTTCCCCGAATCATTATTTTATAGTCCAAAGTAACAAAATCAGGTGAATATAGAGGATATTTAAGAACCACTAAATTGATAAATCCTTTTTTTTCAAGTGTCTTTTTTGCCTTGTTAAGGGCTGCATTATGGGGCAAATAAATTACTCACACACATAGATTACTTATACGATTCTTTTACGAATTCATTTTAAATGCTCCTGTACAATAGACCATGGAGATGCCGATAAAGCTTCCACGATAATTCCTTAATGCTTTTCTGAGAAATTTATTTCACTTAAGTTTTCAGTAGACGAGTGTTAATAATGGGAACATCTAATTTTATTCCATCAATCAAAATTGACAAAGAAAACCGATGATAATGTCTGTTTCATTTGTATCGTTCAAGTTTCGGGCTTAGAAATTGTATTATTAAAAATTTAAATAATTTATGGTACAGAAGTATATAAGCTATAAAATATTGCTATGTAGAATTTTTTACATTACTTTACTAAATCCGAGTTATAAATTATTTCAAATTCGACACGTGAAATAATGTTATTCTTTTCGGTACCTCTTATAATAATATGTATATAATGAATAAACATTTAGTGCTAGTGTATGGATGTTCATCCGGCAATTTTGAAACTACATATATATTATTCCATACTTATTTTATAGTCTCTTGAGATAGATTACTATAAATGTATGAACTACTTACATATAGTATATATGAAAAATTAACATAGTTACATATTGAATATATAATTTAGAGATTCGTAGGAAAAGATATGTTATTTATAATAAATAAAACTGTAGGCTTATAATATACGATTTTTGTATTTTAATAAAAGAAAGATGAAAAGTTAAGTCTAATATTTATTTAATTAGTGTGGGAATATTTTTGACAATATATTTTATTGGCACAAAATGATAAAACCGATGGAATGTAAAAAAATATATAGTAATAAATATATTATTATATTTTATTTACACTAAAAATTGAAGTCCTTATGATTTCTTTTACATACAATTCCAAATAACATTTTATCTCAATAATAAAAAGATATTTTTTATCTATTATAAAGAGCTGTATGAAGCGGAAAAGTAAAAAAAATATTTAGTGGTATGTTTCAAGGACAAGTCAAATAAAATCCGCGTTGATAATATTTTTTTGCAAATAAATTCTATTCAAATTATTTAATTTTACATAAACAAAAATAAATAATTCATTATTTCATATAACCATACTATACTTTATCGATCAAGTATTTATTGAAATTAATAACGGTGTTATTAATTCCTTGCAAGATATATTGCACTGCATCAGATTGGTTCGCGTATTAATACGAGAGCAATAAATCACGAAGCCTCTGCATTGCAGTTTAATGAATTTAATATCATTTCGGATAACCTGCATACACATATATAACGTATAAATTGAATCATATTTCAATAAATGCGAATGGATCGTGTTGAATAAAAATTTATTAAAATCTTCAAACACGCATCCTTTATTTATTTAATTTAAACATGAGATGTAGCCCTTCATCGTGAGGTTAGCAGTAATTATTTTCATCGTTGACGACATGTGCGATCGTTACATTTTTCATGCACTCTAACGACACAATTAGTTTTACTTAGCATGGACGTTTTTTCCGTGTCCCAAGGGACACGGAAATTTTCAAACACAAAAAAAGAGAGCCGAGTAGAGCAAAGGACTACTATGGGTGGTTTAAAGGAAAATGAGGTTCAAGAGGCTATACAGCCTTAATGGAAGGGACTCTGTAAGACGACACTTTATAGGAAAACTACTGAAAGCAACGACACGATCTGCACGAATTTATACACAGAGAGGTGGGTTTTGATAACCTAAAATTTTCCATAATGTACAATTTTAATACAACAATAAAGAACATACATTTTTATATATACATTGAAAATATAATATAATAAAATATAAAAAAAAAATATACGAATTTCGATTTTACAATGCGAATTTGATCACAAATTTATACCGCAAAAATTTGAAAGTTTTCTCCGGAACCGCCGAGAAACGTCAGAGTATGAATTTTTTATTAGTAAGTCATAAAAAACTGGTAACGGTTAAAGTTTTGGCAAAATTTTATTACTTTCTCGTGATAAAACAATTTATTCGCATTACTTTATTGGACAAAGTGTTCGTTTGCCCTTTGGCTATGTCATTTATAACATTTTTGATGTCTGCATTTACGTATTAACCCTAACTATATAGCCGGACGTAAAATTGCAATAAGGAAAGATTTTCCATGCAGATAATAGTCGTGCTTTATTATCGTTGTATTGATCCGGCACTTTATGAAATCAGAATGGGGTCAACGGGTTAAAATTCTTACATTTTAATATCAAAATCGATTATCGCGTACCTGCGAAATTAGTGAGGTAAATTTGTAATTAAATTTGACACAAATTCAATATGTCAAAGTTAGCGAGGTAGCTTTGTATCTTGATATGTTGACAGTAAAATTAATTGGTCTGGAGCGGCAACATCCGTCAACGCCAGAGCTGTTGCCCGCCGACCGCAATATTGTTATGGTGACATGGTTTTTCGATTTAAACATGTAAATGTGCATTTTCCGAGAATTATCTATATGCAAATATTTCGCTGATATGCACGTAATTGATAAATAACAAAGTTATTTTTAACAGTACGAAAGTTAATAACGTTTCAGTGGCATACAGTACAAAGATAATTAACTCTAAAAAGTTAGCTTTCAACTGACGTATACAAACAACCAAATTATGTATTAAATTTTAACTCAATATGCTATAGATTTTGATAAAAATGTTATTATATTTACTAGCGTGATTATATTAATGTTATATCTAATTTAAAGTAAATTATTCCATTATTATGGCTTTACGAAAACATTTTAGTATAATAAAATGTTTTATTATTTAAAAAATTCAAACCAGCTAAAAATTAATCTTATAATGATCCTTATTCAATTTAAACTAAGGTTTCAAACCAGACTGAGCAAAATAAAGCTAACAAATCTTCTTTATTTTTGTGAATCAAAAATATTTGCACATATTGAAAAAAATACGTAGATTTAAACCGAAAACCTTATTTTTTCTGGAACTAAAACTGGAACCAAATTATTAAAATTTTAATTTACTAAAATTCATAAAAATATCTAAATTTACTAATGTGAAGTGATTTTCTAGACAGATATCTGGGAATGAATACGTTGTAATTCCCTTTAACATATTTTTCTTTTGAACTGTTTTGTGTATATTTTTAATAATGATATATATTTAAATATGAATTGCCATTGAAACCATTTAACCAAAGAAAACTCATTAAATCAGTTTATTAAATTATTGGTTTGAACAATGAAATAACATAAACTTAGGCTGGTTTAAAGTTCTACATTTTAAGAAAATTATTGTATAAAAATATTACTATAAGAATGTATATTTAAGTTGAGTATTGTCGCGTGACGGTATTGGATGTGGCGGCGATAACGGTTGGCACAATCTTGGTTTCGTAGATTCTACGAAGCTATGAGGAGCCAGGCCGCTATTCAGGCCAATTCTACAGGAGGTGTCCATAGCACCTGATCAGACCTAGAATTGGCCCTAGCCTCGTCTGATTATTATTGTTACAATCCTCGAATTGACAGCTTGGCTCCCGAGCTTATGTCTGACAATCTGAGCCGTATTTGAAGAGTCTAGATAACCTGGTGGACGACCGTCACATTCTTGGCATCAGGGTTGGGACGAACGTGTCTCTGCTGGAGATCGCGTGGTGTCCTCCAGGTGGCAAAGACCCGCGTCAGGGTTAGAAGGCCTCTTTTGTATGTATGCATGTAATTTAATTGTTTAAATAATCAACCTTATATAAATTTAAATGAAGGTTTAAACCATTTTTTTTATATATAAAAAATATGTATAAATTATCATAAAAATCGGCACTAGTTTAAGTTAAAAAACTATTTTAATAAATGATTTGAATTATCGTAATATTTTAACTGCAACAATTCTCCCGTAAATACTTTAAAAAAATCTTCAATTTTTATTGCAAATGAGGCCATAGCTATATATTTGATGTGATTAAATATATAATCAATTACTTTAAGATAAAAACTCAACTTTCCTTTAACTTTCGCATAATTCGCTAATTCTAACATTTTTAAAAATTCAATTTTTCCGAGAAACTTTGACGATAATGTAATTTTATGATTTGATAATCTTAAATAATGCCACAAGACACCGAAAAAAACTAAACTTGCACATCAACAACGAAAATATGAATGAGTCAATTAAATCCCACTGTCGAATGAATATTTAATTGAGCAACATGAGTTAAATGAAGTACACAATGAAATTGAAGAAGACGAAGCTAATGAAATCGTCTTTGACGATCTTCAAAAATATGAATAAAGTATTCATTCATTTGAAAATTTTTTGACCATTGTGTAAAAATGTAATCCCAACGGAGAACGTATATTTCAAGTACGTAGTGAAAATGACATAAAACTCTTTATCTTGAAAAGAAAAAAGGATGTTATTCAACATATTATAAATGTAAAAAGAAAACACATGAAAACATCAAAAACATAGTTAACTCAATTAGGTGTATTGATAAATCAATATTTTAAAATACATTTATGATTTTTTTTACATCCATTACTTTCGAATATTCACTATTAAAACAGCCAATTATGCGCGAAAGTCGAGGGCCGCCTGTATATTATTATACGAAAGAATTATTGATTTGTCAATAGCAACATGTAGATCTTAAATTAGTAGAAAATAAATAATTATAAAAAAAAAAATACTCTACTTTGATGTAGATGTGCAAATAATTTAAAAATGAATAAATAAAAATAAATATTTTCATTAATTTTCAAAGTATAATTCATTATAGCGTTCATTTAACGTACGTGGCCCTTGCTGTTTCATGTTTTTCGCACTGCAGGGAGTACGAAAGTAATAAATACAATAACTATATAAACTATGTGTTTGATCATGGCATATGAAAAATTAAGAGAAAAATCATATTACACGTTTATAGACGGGTAACGTTCCGAAAAGAATTGTGCGGAAATACGATACCGTTCAGGGTTTAATTGAATTTTTATAAAATTCGCAACATAATGAAAAAATTATATAACAATTTTTCATTTTATTTACTATTTAGTAAAAATTGGATATTTTAAAATTCCCATGATGCATTTACTAACTGTGTTTGCAAAATAATCAAGTTTTATGCTTTTATATGCCATACGCTTTTATTCCTCGGTGGAATTTATGTGGAATACATTTGATACACGTTGGCCAAAAATAGGCGAAATATGTCGAGGAACGTGGTCGCGTCTAATCCAGTGATCACGTGCCAGGGACACTTAGCACGGGATTAGAAGCCGACACCCAGCGACAGAGATGGATGGCGACAACGAGCCATTGTTGCTCCACGCTCCGCCAGACAATGGACCACTCGTCTTCGAGGGCTGACGGCAATACCCACTCGGGAGATGCAAACGGGGACCGAGCCGCGCCGGGAGAGGAAGTGGAAGGAAAGAAGCTATTTCTTATATCCGCCTTTTATGCCATAAGCGAAATCCTTTCACAGATATGACCTGTTGACCTCGCCGCACGGCGTTATGAAAACGTGCAAACGACGTCTCCTCGCGAATCGTGAAAATCCAAACAGTGTATCTATGATATATTATACTGAAAAGTATAAAACACTAGAGCCAAACAAGTGCCAAATGTATTTGCATTTCCCAGGAAAACCTCAGTATTATTTATTGGCGAAGGTATTTGAGTAATTTGAATCATCTGCATAACGTCAGATCGATAATTAAAGGATTTGCATATTCCGGCAGAGTATCGTAATTTAATTTAAACAATTCGCAGTCTAGTGTTATTCAGCTGATTTCGAGAAATATATTTAATTTATTAAAAAATGTTTTGATAATATTATATAAATTCATATTCACAATATGCATATTTTAAATATAGCATTATGAAAAAATAATTTTTAAAAAATATATCAGATTCCTCCGCTGAATTTACTCGATTTCATTACTTTAGATGAAAAATATTTTTATTTCTGCCAATTCCACTTAAAACTTGAACCAATCGACTACAGAATATACAATTTTTCAGCAAAAAATATAAAAAGTATATTTGTTGAGGCAGAATTGGTTTCAGGAAAAACGTGTAATTTTATTCCTCAATGAATTTTTAAAATACATAGTAACATTCAACTGTTTCTAGGTAATATAGAATTTTAAAATTTATTTAAAACACAATACGAATTCGAAATTATATGTAGCAATAAAACATATTACATAATCAGTGTTATGGCTTGTAACATGCATATTATTTCAATAATGCAAGTTAACCGCGAATGAACTAAATTAGTATTCAGATAGATACCCGACGAAAACTATGAATTCAGGAAAATCTTTATAACATTAGAGGGGGTATGAGAATGAAAAAGCTTGCTTAAGCTTGCTTGAAAAATGAGGGGTATGAGCAATGTAACAATATGGCAAATATAGTGATATTTATAAGGTTCTTTAAGATTTCCTTCTTGCTTTCGTCTCAGACGATTTGTATATTTTCAAGATCATCAGGCATCATTTGCGTCAGCTTAAGATTTACCTATCGCCTTTTACGTCAGTAAGTCAAGCATAATGGTCGAACGTGAGATCGCCCAAGCGAAGGCCGTACAGAGATGGCATAGGGGTAGGAGTAGAACCTTCCGGTAATTTATAGCGACCTTCATTTATAACACCCATTCAGCAAACGGTCTTTATTGCACTCGTTCAATAACCCTTCAACAGCCGGATGAGCCGCCTTGCAAAAAAAATTAAATGTGGCACAAGAGCGCGCGAAGGGCTCCAATTTTTCTCCTCGTCTAATTGATTGCCGTCTAATTATTTTGCGTGCTTTGTTCGCAAAACCGCTACATTAACGAAGCGTGCCGTCATTATGAAATGTCCATTAAAATGGCGCTGGTCTCAAAGCGCGGCCTGGCTCTCTCGGGCTTAATTGTAATGGCGTCCTACAAGCCGTGACGACAAATGAACACCGGACACACAATCTGCATACACAATGCTGCCGAGAGAGGGCTCGCTGACCAAACTTTGCCGACCTCTGATTTTACAGTTACACCCTTTTACGCCGGAGGGGGCGCGTACGTGTAATGCGCAGTCATCAGCCCAAATTATTCAGCCATGGTTAGCCTGGGAAGGCTCGTTTTCGACCCTTTTACCCCTCAATTTTTTATGATTCATCGAAATTAAAATATCTGATGGATGAAATGTACATAT
>JAGXCT010036970.1:134562-166614 GCA_022495035.1 Philopotamus ludificatus
GTATCGAAAATTATATACGTAAATACACGAAACACTATCATCGTCTATTTAATATTTAATCGAATTATTTATTGTAATATACAATGTAGAATTATAAGTTATGTTACTTATTATTATCTTATATTTTTAGATAATACATCCGAAGCTCCTCGATTATTAAATGTATCCAATTTCCAGCGAACGAGGCAGTTACCACTATATGACTGTAATTTATATTTAATCGTCACACAGGTAAGCCGATAGTGTGTCATATAATTTCAGTCCTGGCTCCAGACGGTGTGAGTGGATCCAGAATTAATGAGGCTGGTTCCATCCGATAGGAGCTTGTTAGCGTCGGCAATATCCCAGTCACGGTACAATAATGAAGTGGAGGTCCTCCATGGATGCCCAGGCGAATACGCAAAAACCCGATAATTTAAAAATGGCGAAAACGAGCAACAGCACTGGCCCCCGGGGACCCAGTTATCTCGGCACTGTCAAAAAGAGCCCGATTTAAAAATAATGGGATCGGAACGAGCCACCGCCATTAAATCGGTATACATTTTGTAGCGCGACTCGCAATTTATGTAATTAAAACTTGTCATATATTTACTATGCTCCCTGTGTTTCGTTGCATATAACTACATATGATGATATATATGAGATTACATGGGTACTTGTCATTTGTTACGGCACTAACGAGGCGTAGGTGACTCTCAAGTACTCAATGGCACGTAACGTATAATGAATGCTATAAAAACCTATCAATTTCAGCTGAAAATACATCGCTGCGATCCAATTACGCAATCCTTAATATTTTGAGAGTGTCATTTATAATAACAGTTTTTTTGGTAGATATGTTTTATGAATATATGTATTTAATTTACATGATTTATTTGCTTTTAAATTACATCGATTCCGCTATTGGCGAGATAATAGTTTACTAGATATTAAAGGATATATATTATTTCAAAAGTAGGCATACGTTTAGCGTCGTACAATCCTTATATCAGGCATCATATTAGAAAATAGCCAGAATAGTAATCCTAAATTTAATTCTTACACGATTCTCATAAACAAAATGACATTTATTATTAGCTATAACAAATGTTATTATTACGTATTATTAATTATCATTATTTCGTATTAATAACGTATCTACCTAACTAAAAAATTGAGTTAAATATACAAAACGCCCAAATTATTTGATAATAATTATTATACTTATTCATGCAATATCTGATTTTTATTATAATAAAATTTTCTGTGCTGCGTCAAAAAAATTTGCGAGTTTTCTCCCTATGATTTTAATTTCCCTGCTAATTTATAATATTTTCTAGTACATTATACTTGATGATTAAAAATTAATTCGATAAATGACAAAGTAAATTAATAGAGAAATATTATATATTGATATGTATTTGTGATAAAAAAAAAATAGTTAAGTAAAACAAAAATAAAGGCTTTTTCGAACCAAAACTTTCTTATAATAAAAAACCAACTGGCGAAATTCAATATCGTTAAAAGTAAATTTAATTATCGAAGCCAACTTTAAACAAGAGTCTAAAACTATTTTTTAAATTTTGATATATGTTTAAAATATAAAAAAAAATATTTTAATTATAATATATCTTTTTCATAAATTTTAACATCTTCATCTGATCAATCCTTTAGTTTTATTATTCCATTATTATTTTTTTATGTTTCTAACCATTCTTATTCTTTTCTTTAATTTTTAAAATATTTATATTGTTTAAAACTAATATTGACTGTCTAGTACAGTAAGTTAATTAGGAAAATTATAATAAAAATATATACCACTTAAACTGCATTCAATCATTCATATGATTGATTTTTGCAATAGCATTTTCATCACTAATTCTTCATTTCGTTATTACATATTAGTAAATGGATACACTTTCATTAGTTATAAAGCTTAATCATAAAATGAAGCATTTGTAAAATAATTAATTAGTTATTTATCAATTTCATGTTATAATAACAGGCAAATACGCATTGTGATCGAATCTAATCGCCGTACAATAGATTGATAATTAATTTAATTAACGTGTGTATGTCATGGATTAAGTATCTATATCCGAGTACATCGTGGCTGGTACATGCCTACGAAATTGTAGGCGTGTACTGGAGACCGACCGATAATGTCGGGAAAATAGTTCCGGAAACCCGAGCCGGAACATGTTTAATTAAGTACATATCAGCTGGAAATCCTTGTCGGTGACTGGCCATTGATTAAATTCTATTAAAGTGACCGGAGCACAAAGAGAACAAATATGAGGCCATAACAGGACATCTCGCGTCATGTTGTATTTGACATGCCAGATTTATAACGGGGCTACGCTTGACCTGTTTCAAATTCGGATTATTAACGCATTAAATTAAAAAAAATGTATTTTAATTTTATATTCTTGTGTGTATCATATATACAGATTAAATAATAATATATTTCAATATAAAACTGCTCGCGCACAAAATGCCAAAGTGGCATGCTTCAAATATTTTTTAAAAGTTCCCCTGGAAAATATTTCATATATTCGAAAAGCAATAAAAATATTGCGGGGTCTTAAAGCACGAAAAGTTGTTTTACTATTTATAGCTTTGCGTTTTTATGCTAAAAGCTTATAATATAAATTTCCCACGTGATCGATAATGCCTTGAATTTTTTTTAAACACTTAATGTACTTAGTATAAACATTTCGTAATATATTTTATAACAAGATTTAACTTTGTGTAAATTATTATTAAAAATAATTTATTTTTAATAAATTGTGAATATCAAAAGAAACTAGAGAACTTTAATGTAGGAATGTCTGAATATCGTAAATTGCACAAAACATAGTAAAATCTGCCATCTAAAATTAAATCACTGATTAAATTGTCAAAGGAAAATAATCAACGCGAAATAGTTGAAGTTGACGCTAATTTTCTTTGTGAAAAACCATTGTCTTCGACATGGAAAATTGATGCGACTATCTCTACCATTGATGAAACGGATTTTGCACAAGTTTGCAAATCTTACTGAATGTTGTACCTTTACGACGAAGATTCTGATAAACACATATAAAAAATGTTGTATCAATTTCAATGTATTTCATAATTAATTTATAAAACGTTCTTAATTTATGGGGGTTTTATTTAATTGGTTTTTGGTTACTGCAGTGTCAAAATAAACTTCTGTAGTCTCTGGATATATTTATTGATCCCTGTTCGTTTACATTTATTTCGTGTCTAGTCGTGATCACACTATTTTAAATATCTAATTAAATGTGTCCTTAATTTTCATACTCAAATTATAATCTGTTTAGAAAATCCTACAATTGAAAAATGTTCTCAATTAATAGTACATAAAGCTAGTGTTTATTTTTTTAAATAAATATATGATAATAATATTACGGCATATTTTTTAAATAATACAATCAACTGAAGAAAAAATATTAATCGAATTAAAAACAAGTAATATGTCTTTTATGTAAAATTGTATGAAAAAAAACAATTTTAATAGAAATTTAATTTTTGATAATTAAAATTATTCTCTAAATTAAAATAATAAATAGTTAATGTGGTTATAAATTATGCGATTGTGTGATTATAAATTCTCAACAAAAACTAGAGCATCTAAAATTGGACTGAATATATAAACAGTGGTAAATTATACAAAATCAAAGTCTAAGGTTTATTTTGGAATTGTATCCAGTTTTATATTATCAATAATATAAACTCTTTTAGTGATGATGCAATCCAAACAATCAAAATTAATAAAAAGTGAGTTATTATTTAAAATCACGTTAAAAAAATTCTTGCTATTTCCATTAAAATTCTACAGTTCGTTTTATTCTAATACATTGATTTATGCTTTAGAGACCCGCTTTATATTTTAATGTACCGTAATTGACGTTTCAAATTTTTATTGTAAAATTATGAGCGAAAATGAAATAAGTTTTTTTCACTATGAAGTTAAAGTATGAACTGAATGAGTGAATTCCAGTCATTAGATTTAAGTGTAATCCGATCTTTCAAGCATAATTACCGCAAAAATCTTAAAGGTGTATATTTTAGTTAAAATACATTACACGCCTACACCAAGGGGTGAAATTGAAAACTTTAATGTCTAAATATTGTTTACGGAGATCTGGAATCCACAAGCAACAGCTAATGATGGCGGAGAACTAATTTCCGAAGAACCCTTGTAAAATTATGTGGATCTTGAGTTTAATGAGATGACATCTGAAGTTATGGGAGTCGACGATATACTGAATAGTCATACTCGTGGATAGCTTGACTAAGAGAACTCCGATGAATATCGTGTTTACCTTCATCCAATTTTAAGAAAAGAAGAAGCTATAAGGTATATTGATGACCATTAAAGCTATTTTACGAGCACTGAAGGCTTACAAGAAAAAATCTATCAATCGATTTATGGGATCGAAATAGCCTAATGTGAGAAATAAAATTATTTACAAAATACATTTTACTCTTTTAAAGTTTTATTTATAAGTTCTGTTAAAGACGTTAAGCTTAGGTTTCACTGTGTGTTAAATACTAAGGTAAAATCTATTTTGAAACATTTTTTGCTCCTGTATTTTTAAAGTGTAAAAATATAAAGATATTTTTTTTAAATTACGAAAAAGAAAAGAGTAGATTTGTGAAAATAAAAGTACTTTTTAATTTAGCACTATGTGTATAATCGTAATATAAATGAAATGTATGTGGTTTTTGTGGTTATATGTATAGTGGATTTGTAGTTGTTGACCGTCTAAAGCCGTATTAAGCTCTGACTGCATGTTCACTAGATAAGGGCTTTAATTTATCACACGGACACAACTGTTTTATTATATTAAATTAGGGATTGTGAGAAAAACGCCATTACAAGAGTGTGTTTAGGTCACAGGCTGACCATCAATTTAAATCACGTGTGCACACAACAATGTGGCACGTCAAAACACGTGACTTTTCATCCCAACTGACACGAATCACTGCGTATATTTAACGAAAAATACAAAAAAAAAATAATACATTTATTTGACGCGGCCTTTGTATTTTATACGTACATTTATATATGTTGCAAAAATACGAAATGTTATAAATGAGAAATTGTAAGCGGCTTACGCGATATGTGATCTGAAATAGCATGGAGCTAAGCCGAATAAATCCATGTATTATTATGAAAAAAGCCTCCTCCCGCCTCACCGACGTTTTAAATAAAAAATTTCGCGCAAAAAATACAGAATAATATTACAAACGCGCGTGTTAATTGAATTTCTGAATATTTTATAAATTACACAATACTTGTGTTTGTTTCTTTATTCAAATTCTTTACGAAAAATAATGGTTCAATTAAAATTTTCGAATATGATAAATAGATTACTGTGTTTCTTGTCGAAAATCGTTTTGTTTTTCCGAAAACGATCGCGAACACGCTTGACGCTAACAATGTAGCAAAGTTTTAATTAACGCGATCCGCATATAGAATAAGATAACCGTCCCTCCTCTCGATAACGGTCCACTGTCCTCCCCCCACCCTTTGACCCTTTTTTGCTTTATGATTCGCTCACCTGTGAACGATAGATATGTATGTATGTCTAAACTTGATCCAATTTGTGCTTTTGTATATGCGAAAGATTCATTCAACCTTTTTGTAACCGGTGTGCATTAAATTCAAATAACGACCCACTCATTCGAGATAATTTTGAATTATTCACATTTCACATGCGACAGGAAATATTAATATTAAGCTTCTATTAAGCTACTATTAATATTGAATAATATATAAAAAATTGTATCCTTTTAAATATCCTAATTTATCTAACTGGTTGTTACATAATAATTGATTAAAAACCCAAAAATAGTTTAGCATTATAATATTAAATAATTTTTATATCCTAATTAAATAATAATGTATTTCACATACATCTAATTTTATGTTTTTCTTAACATATTTTTTACAACTATACTTTGTAAGTAACTTTTAATTTATCAGATAAAGAATTTAAGCCGAATATTCTAGAATTGAAATAAAATATATATATACTACTTATGTGGTTTTTGTTTCTAGATTTACACATATCTTAATATCTAGCAATACAAATCTGCAGGTTGCGTTGGTGTATTAAGCTCGTTCTAGGTTGGATATAAATTAAAAGAAAATGCTGTCTCATTTTCAAATTTCCTGAATTAAATCAGCCGTTTGTTGTTACATTTAACAATTTAGTATTTTTTAATTCATGCGTTTTTGGCAAATGTGACATAAAATAAACACTGGGACGTAAAACATGTACGAAATTAAAATCATATATACAAATAATTCATGTAAAAATATGGTATTTCATAGCGGTGAAAAGCCTCTCTAAAAAGGTTATAGCTATTCCTGCGACAATCATTACCGAAGCCTTCGCCATCTGCTACCTTCCATCTCTGTGGAAAGGGACGGACGTTACCTTAATTAGAAACGGGCAAAACTGGAAATGAGATCTCTGACTATAGTCTGATCAGTTTAAGTCACTCCGCAGTGCACCAGCTTCTCCAAATCTTCGAGTTTATACAAGACAGCTTCGAAAAAGATCAATCAAATGTTGTAGTATTCCTAAATAATTCCAAAGCATTTGATGTAGTATAATTTCCTGGTTTAATTTATAAACTGTTTATTATTAGCATAGACCAATCACTGGTGCACATAATACGATCGTTTTGTAGAGAGTCGATTTTTTTTAATTAAGCTCGAGAACTGCTTGAATAAACTACGTAAAATCAAGACAGAAGATCCCTCAGGGATCTATACTCTTGCCAACCTTGTTTTCCTTGTTCACATTAGAACTAACACCACAATTGATATAAAACTGCAGGGTCTCATTGATGACCTGCAGGATTGGTGCTAACAGTAGATGTTGTAAATAAATCCCTCCGAAAGTGCCGCCGTGAACTTACCGAGAAGGAAGAGAAATGCGATCCTCTCAATGGAATCAAACAAAATACTTGGGCATAATACTTGATAAGAAAGTCCACTACTGAGAAGTCATCGCTGCCGGTCGCATTTTACGAAACAAGATGTTTTTAAGTCCCGTGAAAGCTTATGCGGCCCCGGTGAAGACCTGTCTGAAGAAACTTTCAGGTGACACTCTTATTTTGCAGTGAGCCACGGGCGCCCTATGGTTCGTACAAAATACAATTACTCTCGGTTGTAATACAGTTGCTCTCGGCGCATTTTAAAGCCTTAATAAATAGATATTTTTCTATGGATTTTAAAATCTATCATACATCAACAACAATACAATTTCTTTTCTGTCCCAATACGGCGAAAGAAGGTATCGTCGCTTGAAAGCAAAACGATAAACTGTAAGATCAGAAGCCTGATCAGTAAGTACAAAAACATGTTTCCTATATAAAGTTTAAGATTGTATAAGCTTATATAGTTTTTAAATTTAGGGTTTAACTACCATAGCCTTAGGCAGAAACCTGCAGAACCGTAAAATACTGATTTTCAACTTCAACCTAATCTCTTCATTCCCAAAATATCTCTCCAATGTTAAAAATGTTGGCATGATGCGATAAACGATCAAAAGATTTATTTTTATTTTTATTTTTTAGCAGACCGTTTTATTATAAAACGAGTGAGGAGAACCGACAATGAGTCATTTTTTTAGAAGAGAAGCATTTCTTTAATCGCAAGAATAAGATTATTTTCATTTTATTTTCCTGGCCGATTATCAAATAATTTCTTTATACTATTTCAACAGAATTCCAGCAGACGTATGATGGATAGCCTAAGTTTAATTGGACGATTCGTTTACCTTTACAATTCTCTAACAACGCCCTAACGGTATAATATAACAATAAGTTTCAAGACATATTTGGACGATAAATTTTTTCATCCAGTTTATCATTAATTTCATAATGATATGGTGAAATAATCCATATAACTATAGTCCTGATTATTACAGTGTAAAGCGATCTTATAATTAATTAATGTTGAGCTCAAACTCATTGTACTTCATTGTTATACATCATTCAAGATTACTTGTAATGGGCGATTAGCGATCCTATCAGAACGATTGATAATCTAATCAGAATAAGCGATAGAGCAAGCAAAATAGACAAATATCTGAAATTATTGACAAGATTAGAATATTTTTAAAGTTGTAGTAAAGTTGGTTAAGCAATATTTATCAAAAAAGTAAAAACGCAGGATACCGAGTACAGAATAAAACAAGTTGTTGTTACAACAAAACAAATAACCAGCAAAAAATAGCGAACAAGAGTATGTTAATGCTCTCTGCTTCTATCTCTCAATCAAATGCTGAAAAGTAAATCTGTTTAATGCAAAGGTTTGAAATCTTGTTTTAGTATGCAGGATCATCCTGTGCAAGCTGGCAGGGTCGACAACCGGTAATTCCGGCGAGTTTGCTTGCCTGCTGCAACAAGCCCATCATCCGGAGAGAATGAGACCTAGCCTGCTGCAGATGCATAATGCAAGTGCCCTCAATCTGCACTCACGTGTCAGACAATAATGCAATCAGCGTTGAGAACATGCACTTGATTGCATCAACACCTATGCGCATGTAACATACTTGTTCGATTACCCAATCCATCTGCAGAGCTCTGCCTTGTCCACCAATTTAATGTTGATTTAACATAAGAATCTCTGCAATCCCGAAATGGTATTCGCTCTTTTGGCGCCCGAATATACAACAATCTGCTAAATTGAAAATTATAGTCAATAGTTCAATCAACCAAATTGAGGCAGACTCCCGCTAAAATATACACGAATAAATAATATAAAAAAAATTAAATCCTTTTGCGAATATTACAGTGATATATTTATTTTTCAGGCAATCCGCAATGAATTCGGTAATCAAACAAATATTTTTGTTTGTCTCCGTGTTTAGCTGATTGATCTTTGGTCGATTAAGCAACCGCAGCACAAAATATTTTATATGAAAAGTATCCGAGCTCGTATGTAAAAATATAAATCTTGATTATGCGAAACGGAAATTTATGGCGATTGTTCTAGTTGATAAGACAGATTCTTTCCGGGGAGATAAATTGATTCAGTTTATTTGTAATTTAGCAATTTGTTTAACGTCGAAAACAATTCCGCGAGCATTAAGATTTTATTAAGAAGGAGCAAAAAAACTTAAATAAGAAAAGTTTCCATATAAATAATAATGAATTCAAAGTATTGCGTTACGATGCGGGATGCTGTAGACGACGAGACAAACAGATAATAATGGAAATAGTTTTGACGGCCTTTTTTAAAGTGAAAGCCCAATGTTACGAAATAAACTATTTTATCATTCTTTTCACAGATAAACGAAAAATCTACAATATAGTTTATATATTAATAAATAAGAAAAAAAAATATTTTTAATAATTTTCTATATGCTATTGAATCAATAGTTTTATTTGTTTATATTCAATTAATATATTATTTCGAATGACACAAAATCATCAATAAAATCGAACAATTATCGTAGCCGAGCGGAATATTTAAAATTCCCGCTCACATAATATGATTATGGAATTTGCGAATCCGCAACGGGTATTATTCCAACACAATGCAAATATTAATTGTGTTGTGGAGTT
Organism: Philopotamus ludificatus; assembly: GCA_022495035.1. Taxonomy (NCBI): domain Eukaryota; kingdom Metazoa; phylum Arthropoda; class Insecta; order Trichoptera; family Philopotamidae; genus Philopotamus; species Philopotamus ludificatus. The sequence goes on from JAGXCT010036970.1 coordinate 144,139, forward strand.
GATCCAAAAGTGATTGTTTACACACTGCACAAATATTTGATTGTGTACCGTGGTAGGGGTAAGGGGTGATGGGCGGTAATGGGAAGCTGGGATCGAGTGGTCAGCACCCAAATTCGGGTGAAATTCTATGATTCGTGAGCTATCCCCCATGATGTATATATATATATTTGGCAATTTATAGGTTTACAAATTCCGCAAACCGCACTAGTGGATTGTAGACCGGAGATGATTCTGTTTGAGCGACAGGAAGGACGCCGGGGAGATTGATCGACGCCAAAGGAAGTATCGACGCCCATATAATCGAATAGGCTTACGAGCTTATCGAACCACAGCGCACTGCCACCGTGTTAGGAAGTAATCCTTCAAGAAGACGCATTGTGCGAAAAAAAGACCGGCTGTATTATAAAATATCGTATCGTCCATTCATATTAATAATTCAACGGAAACGGAAAGATCTAATGCGTTGATTTCAAGTACGCAAAATTCATTATTTGTTTTCTTACTATTTAAAAAAAAAACTATTTATCATTTATTATATAATAAAGACCGTTTGAAAAACTTTGATTTTTAATTTGCAACGATTTCAAATTTAGAGATTTTTTAAATGGAAAAATTAAATATAAAATTTTGTAATGAATTTCTGTGTAGAGATTTTTTGGTAAAAAAATTTGGTAGATTTACTTAAGTCATAAAAAATATGTTATGTTTTAACATTAAAAGCTAATAATATATTTAATATTAAATAGCTTGTGATATAACAGTAATGTTTTAAAAATAAACTCGACATCGGTGGGGCTTTTTCTCCGTAAAATACAAATATAAAAAAAACATGCATTATGTTATAAAATAAAGTAATTTTATCAAAAATAACTGCGTTATTTATAAAAAAAAAACATCAATATTTAAAAGACATGTTTTTTCGTATAGTGCTTATTACAATTATAGATCTGGTAGAATATTTTTTTTCAGGACCGCAATGGGTTATTAAACAGACAAACATTGTTTAATAAGATTACATCTAGATTAATATTAGACTAATAAAAGGTATAATAATCTGTAGCGTAGTGTCCTCCAAATGGCCAGACCCGTCTCAGGGCTAGAAGTCCACTTAAATAAAAATTAACTCCTAATGATTTCACAAATTCTGTTTTTTAAAATCCTGCCTTAATAATTTTCCACCGGGCAAAAATATTAGACTTAGAAGAAAATTAAAAAACAAAAAGCGAAAGAAAAAGTTATCCCCTGAATTTTCGCCCATCTGACCTTCCTATGCATCGATGCACCCATATCCAATATATAATTATAATATTAGATTTTAAGTAACAATAATTAAGACATTAGTATTAAATCAAATTCAGACTAACCACGATTTGGCAAAAACGTCCGTAAATCAAAAAATTTGATAAATAGGAGAGTCTAAGTCCTGATTACTCGTAAAAAATCATTATTGGTATCCCAATCATGGTTGGTTTATTAATTCTTTGCAACGCATTTTTTCTTAAATTAAAACGTTGAAATCAGCCGAGGATGGCTAGGGACAATTAGTATTTAATTTACGGTCTGATCGGGTAAAAATACCAAAAATAGATAAAAAAATATTCGAAGAAAATAAGATATCGTAAATAGAATATTTAATGGATTCGAATATATCTAAAAATAATTATAGCAGTGTATAATAATATTTAATAATATTCTCAGAATTGTATTGAGCTGGTGTAAAAGTCAAAGTGAGCGTAGAATAGAGCTAATTAATGTCGATTCATCAAATGTGTTATGAATAGAATTGTTGATGATACAGATACGAAGATCAAAGAGAACCAAAATATCCGCAATCGAATTATATGCATTGATTCCTAATGCTCGAACACTATACAACTATTCAGCGTAGATAATTAATTAATTCTACGCAATTTTATTAACAAGGAAATTGCAATTTGACGCAAGTTACCCCCGATTCAAATGTGTCGAGTACAACACGGCATAATCGGGTTATTTTAATTCAATGTTTGTTATCAATTTTCAAGTTCATTTTCTCGGGGCGTAATGAAAAGCCGCGTCTCGGGACTTGGCGCGCATCCAGACTTTGGACTCGGGACTCCGGTACGTATTATTGCGTCACGTGTTTGCGTTGCGTACTCCCCTAACCCAACCCAATACCGGCCCTTCCAGGGTTATCAGCTCCCGGTAGGATACAGCCGACATATGTATGTATGTAGATTCGTGTATTAAAATTTGGTACACAAAACATTTTAATTAAAATTTCTTGTTATTGTACCCACTTGCAGTAGTATTAATTAAAATACTAATTTCGGCGCGTATATTTTTTACATTGCTGTGGGATTAGAAAGTTAAATCTATGTTATAAAAATATTTTTAAAAATGTTAAAATTTTATACGTACAAAAGAAATAATCTGTTTATGACAGATTTTGTAAAGTTGTTGTGAAAAAGTTTTACTATAGCAACGAAATCCATTCGGAATGGCAGAATATAAAAAAAAGAAACGTACTCAACTGTTAACATACGCTCATGTTACCAGAAACGTTTTCAAATTTCCGATGTAACCCGGTAACTGGTTGCTCGAAGACGTGTCCATCAAGATGGAAATGTAACCGGAGTGCCCTTTTGTATGTACATATTTCCCCGCCGATAACCGGCAACATCCAACATGGCAACTGACAGTTAAAATCTGGCATGACAAAGGATAAAAGACCTCTCCTCTTTCACTAGTTCAGACTTATCACTTTGTGGCTTTCATCTCTTTGTAGACCTCAAAGAGGCGGAGGACCCGGACGGGCAAAAGATTTTGTATGCGGATGATCACGTGAAGACTGAAGCTCGCTCGGGGCATTAATTCGAAGATCGGCCGGGAAATGTTTTTAACTGGAAACACGTACAGGACATGTAATCAGTTGAATATTTAAGCTACAGGATGACCAAAACATAAAATAATATTTTTTTAAAGTCTAAAATTAGTTTTATAGAAATCTGAATATTTAAAACCTGATTACATACTTAATTTTATATGGTAACGATTTCAATAACACTATTATAAAATAGGTAAATTATTATTACGTATTTTTTAATAATAATTTTATGAACTACACATCTTAATTAATTTAATGAATATTAATTAAAATTTCTAATACGAAACGTCGAATAATATAATGATTAAAAAAAAATTTGAAAAGCTAATTAAAACAATACATGAATTACAATATTTTCTTATAGTTAAAAAAAATAAAACAGATTCTCTTGAATAAGTTGTTGATTAGTCAAGAATTAATCTTTGACAATGAATTCAAATATGAAAACTATGCAAATGATCAATAGTTAAAAATCTCTGTCACGTTTAGGCTAAAATTGATTTTAAATTAGTCTACTTTCACGGGTTTTATCATATTTAATTTCTATTACCTAAGTGGTTTTCTGATTCTAGGGCTCCTCTCTTTCTCTATCTCTTTATTAGTATTTTTTTTTATTTTAATTATTTTACTTTAAATATCTAAAAGTTTTATATTTATTATTGAAAAATACATTCGTTTCGATACTTTTGGTTTTTAAATATTAAATTAACCAAGGAATCAAATCAGTAAATACCAAAACTTGTGCAAAAATAAACCCAATTTTTATTAAAATTGCTTCTTATCTACTTCTAAGAGTTGGAAAGGGTTTAAATATGGGTCAGACACTTAACTCTGTTTTACACGATTTTTAATAAAACACGGTCCAATAAAAGTATATAATACTATATATTTACACGAATTATTTGTGAAAAACGAGCTATAAAGTTCCAACTGGCTCTGCCGATTAAAATGTCTGGATATTAAGAAATGTATTAACAATTAATAAACAACAAACAACACAAAAGAGTGCAAGAGATTTGCTAATAATAATAAAAAAATATACTACACAAGACAGTAATAAACCAAAGGCTTTATAAGATCATAAAACATGACATAGACGTGTCGTTAGTATTAATTTTTCTTAATTAAAATCTATATCTATAAAGAATATTTTGTATAATTTATTTATTGCGTTTAATTATTACCTTCTACATGATTTTCTATACCACAGTGTTGTTCTCATTATCTACCATACAAAAAAGAGTAAGATTTATATATATAAAGATATTAAAGGGTAAAAAACAATTGATTAAACCTAAGATTCCTGTGACTCACTTATTAAAATAAGCTATAGAGAAAAATTACTCTAATCTAGTATAAGTTTAGATATGCTACAATATTTTTTTATTGTAAATAAAGAAGATTTCGATTGATTTAATAATAGTTATCTAAAAAGTCAATATATTTTATTGATAAAAATAAATAGGATGATGATGCATTTCAAAAAAAATCTATGTCGGATTATATAAACTACATATTTAGTAGCATCATCCTTATGATTCTTATCACGTATTCCTTCAGACGAATATTGAATTATTACTCCATTACAACAGATTTAAATTTATTTGACAATGCCAAATATTCCTCCCCACATTCAAGCTCGGATTATTCGGCGCAGACATATATACACCCATACAGCGTGCCGTGATTAAACGAAGAATTTAAATTGAAGTATGACGCCCAAATTAATATTCTAGACAGCATTAAGCCATAACGCTGGTAATTTAGGAATAATCCATCATTCAGGTCAAGTGTATTTAAGTGTCTATTACAGCGATCAATCTGTACGGCAAATTATTTCCTATGAATAAATTAAAACATCTTAAATCCAAAACCGCCGAGACTTAGTTCAAAAGAAAATACAGATTAATATTTATAAGTTTAATCCCCGCATTTAAAATATTGAAAACATAAAAATATATTTCAATACGAACGCGATCGTACGCTATTCCATGTGGAAAATTTACAATTTTTCCACACAATCAGTTTCCCCTGCGACTGGAATAATAAATTACGGGATTTTATTTGAACTTTTTTTAAAAACATAAATATTAATTTAAATCTATTCAGAGAATATTAAAGCGTTATGCGGCAGCGATGTTTATTAAAAAAAGAGGAAAGTACACATGCCTGAAAAAAGCAGACCTCGGAGAAAAGCTCTTGATCAGAATGTGATCAAAAGATTCGATACGAGAATTCGATTTAAATATAAAAATACGGATTTTCAGTCGGCATCAAAGATTAAATACATTATATTGAAAATTTATTCTGCGCTGTGTTCATGCAATACACGTGTCCGGAAACACGAATATAATGCGATTCATGGTATTTTCAACAATATTCATATGCGACACTAAATTTAAAATAAAAATAGAGCCATTATTTGAATTTATTGCGAGGCATAGTTTGCGGAGACGCTTTTAATACTGCATACACCACATGTGCCATTACCACAATTACGTCATAATTTTATCTACCTTGCTATACCTAGACCTCCGAAGCACTAACAACTATTCTACCATAATCCAAATTTGTAGAATGTCACAGAGGATAATACATATTCCGTACATTTATATATGTAGATCGTATCTTGAATAAAAAAAAGAATAGAGGCACTAGCGATGATTGATGAGCGCCCGGTATCTCGGTTGTATGTATGTAGATACGGTCTGTATGTTATACACAATGGTTATGTATCACTGGATTTCATTAAATTTTCAACAAGAGATTAAGAAATAATAAGATATATAATACCTGACTCGCACTAACTCAGACAAAATTAACTAAGCATATTTTGTCAAGCAAACACGAGGCAAAAGATAATGGATTCTGCGAACGAGCCCAGTCAACAAATGAGATGATAAACACGCGGTCTACCACTGTATGTACCTTCTGAATAATAATACCATTACATACATGTGTTGTATATTATATTTTCATATATTTGTATATATATATACATGCATACATATGTACACAGAGAGGATTTTATAAATTAAAAATAATTAAATTTTTATCACAGAGCTCAATATTGTTTTTGGTAACTAACTGTATAACTTGGTAACACCTTTTTTTCATATACATATTAGGATGTATCTCTAAGATTCTCAACAAATGTATTTAATCAACAGATTTCCAATGAATTATGCTTTACTTATTTTATTTATCGAAATAATATATATCTAATGAGTATATATGGGCTGTGTTTAATAGCCAAATTCGATTAATCTCAATAGACGTAACACTTAACGTGGCTAGTAATTACTTTAAAGCAGAATATAACAGCTCTTGTAAATTTTTCCCATTATTATGATTTAATATATAGAAAAATGTAGTTCAGCAAGTAATAGTAAACATCATATTAGATGAACATAATTAAATATTAATCTAATGTCATCTATGCCAATTAAGTTCCGAATATTTTGAACTATCTTTTAGTTAATCTATCAAAATATGAAGATGCTTCCTATCTACTTACTATTTAGTTTTAGATGAGCAAGCGTACAGTAGAGAGCCGTTATATATTTTTTTTAATGCTAAATGAATGTCGCTAAAATTAATATACGTCATTATGTACTGAACGAATTTATTAAAGACAATACTGTGTCTGTGGTAATAAAAAACCTTCAAGATTTGTATGGAGAAGATGCTATTAAAGTTTGACTGTCACTAAGTGGTTTACAACTTACCAATCGGTGGATTTTTTCATGGATTGAAAAATAATTGAAGTCCAACGGAGACAAGTTAAAAGTCACAATTGACACCGATTAACTCCAAAACACCGGAACTAGAGATATGCGTAAACCAATCAATACATTTGGAATAATAAACCAACCATTGACGTTTGGTTTTCTCATAAATTGTAAGATACTAATTTATTGGACTGTGTTTTTAATATGTATTGCCTCAAGACAAAAGCATGACCCTTTTTAGCATCGATTGGTGACAAGAGATGGGAAATGGTTAGCGTACATTAACGTAACACGGAAAATGCATTGGGGTATACCTGAACAAGCTCCATTAACGACTTTGAAGGTCGAGATTCATCAAAGAGTAATACTTTGTGTTTGGTGAATGATATTTTTAACAATTAACCCAACTTAATACTTATATTTGTTTATTTAATGAAGATCATAGACTAGAATTGGTAAACACAAAAAAATGGCTAGTAACTAATCACGACAATGCAGTATTACATGTAGGAATGATGACTCAAAATAAGCTTAATAAATTTTATTGGAATGTTATCAATAATTACTATTTAATCCGCTCACTGCAAAACATAATAGACAAAGAAATAAAGACATTTAGTAATGAAAATATTACATCAAAGACATCAGAATTTTCCTCCAATAAATTAATAAAATAAAAGTGTAAATTTATTTAAAAACCAATGGATTTTATAAAATGGATAAACCAATAAAAAACGTTTTTTTCATTTATAAAAAACGTTGCATCAATTTAATATTATTTCTTATTCTGATTTAATTTTTACATCGGTGAGCTATCATCAAATGACATATTTTACTACAGGCAACCATCAACTCTCGCACAATTCCATACTTTGCATATTTAAAATAAACATTTTTTTAAAGGTTTTTGTAGATAATATAAAACTTCTTTATCGGTTGCAATGAATAATATTGAAGAATCGTGGGATAAAATAAAAGCGCTAACAATGAAAGGTTCCAGGAAACAATTTTTCTTACAACTGATGGGTGATTTTATAAATTCAGAAAAAAACTCTGGAAACTATCATAGATGAAATAATTATCTAAATGATGATATACTAAATCTTGACGTCAATAACGAATACGTTTAAGGACTAATTAAATCTCACTTAGTACCTCTGTCAAATGAATACTTAATTAAACAACAAGAGTTAAATGAAATACACAACGAAAATAAGGAAACTTAAACTAATCAATAATTTCAAGACTGACATGATCAAACAAATAAATAAAGCCTTAGTAGATAATGAAAATGATGTAATTCTAGTACGTAGGGCTATTGAGAAAGACACAGCATGTTATAGAACTCTTATATAAAGAAAAAAGGGTATGATTCAACTAACTTCTGACAAGTTTATAAAGAAAACACCTAAAACCACGCCTCGGTTACTTAATTATGCATATCGATAAACCCATATTTTTAATATATTACGGATAAATAAATATTATTGTTGATAGATTAATATTTAAAATATATTATGATTTAAAATTTATGGAGTTTTGCCTTCATCTATTTTCAAACACTTGATATTTGGACAAATTTTTAGGAAGCAATTATGTGCGAAAGTAGAGGGCCGCTTGTATATCAATTTTTAAAACTTTCATTTTTTAAATTCTGATATTTTTTTCTAATTTATATAATTAATTATATAAGAATATGTTTGTAGTGTAAAATAACACGTAACACGTTCCTCGTACGTGCGTTCACGTGTTGAACACAACGTCTTCGCTTTGTCCTATATTCCGTTGTTTGACGTTAGATATCAGCACGAAGCTATCGAGTCGAGTAACTCGCAGAATGTAAGAGGACCGTGAAAATTGGAAGGTGTAGAAGAGAGTCTTCATATTTATTGTGAACCAAACGAAAAATGAAAGGGCTTATATGGAAAAACAACCCTGCGTAGGGTATAATAGAAACCTACCCCTGCTTTCATGCCAGCCACGCGAGCAGACGAATAATTTTCAACGTAAACATGAAAGACGAATTTTCATGATTTTTGACGACAAAGAATACCAATTTACAATACGCACCCGTCGATAAATAAAGAAACGAACGCATTTCATCAACAAATAAAAAAACAGAATAAATTAGTTTACATACCTCCATTATTGAATACAAACATTGAGACTCACCTGTAATAATAAAATAAATACATATTAATTATTATTTAATGTCAAATAATGATGGACATGCTGTGATTAATCGCAATGCGGAATTTAATTTTGAAAGATTGACACATTAATACAATGCCAGAGATATCGCAATACCGCCATTGTAGCATCCGCAATACATTAATCTATGGAATTTAGAATATGTATCAAGTATCTTCAATAATAATTAATATTACACTACTGTTAATCCATCATTGTATTACATAATTAAATTATTATACTACCGTATACCTTTATAAATTACTTGAAAACTTTCGAAACTGTTGCAAATAATTTTGCAACGTGGTAAGTATGCTTAATTTATTACGGGTATTAAAATTCGCATTGAAAAGAATTTTCAATGAACGTTACTAGCGTTTACATACACAATTTTGTTAATTGTAGAGAATAGGCACAATTTATTGATAATATAAAATAAAACTGGAGAAATTCAAAATAAATTTATATATATATTATAGCGGGTTAAATTTTATTTTAGCAAGTCTCTAATTATTTTTTTTTGTATAAAATTTTTGTGCTTAGTTTTATATTCTATAAGCTGTGTTTATAATTATTTTTGTATGATAAATGGCGAAAAGTAACTGGATAAAAGCGTTTGAAATATGTGAAGAATAGTAAAGATTCCATGGATGGAACACGTCAAAAACACAATCGTAGTTTAACTTCTTTACGAGAGTCAAAGTCTACTAAATACCTTAAAATCAGTAAAATTATCACTTTAGGCTCATCACTTGCTGACCAAAGTATCGCTTTTTGCAAAACATCATAGAGGGAGAAGTGGATGGTAAATGGAGGCTGGAAAGAAAGAAGTTGTCGTGGCTTCACAGGCAGAATTGGGAGGTGCAGACTTATTCCAACTCGCCAAAAATCGACAATTGAATGAAAAAAAACAAGTAGATCGCCTATTTCCGAAAATGAACAAGGAACATGAAGAAGATGAAGGGACAAAATTAGTTAATAGAAGGGACTAAAATCGTCATAAGCTTCATAATTAAAGACCTATCTGTTAACCAGTATCATGACTTCCTTGTAACAAATAATATATTGTAATAATATAAGTTACACGCAATTGACCAAAATTCATACTTGTATTGTTTAACTTTCCGGCGAAATTTATGAATTTCACAATGATCAAAGGGTGATTGTCAATTAAATAACCCGCTACCCTCATGAATGTCGTCATGCAATTAATCTATCGCTAAATAAATAAAATATAATTTTCTAATTAGGTGGAATCCTCAGTTTGAAGAATGTTTATCTTAATGTTTACTTGGTATACAATATAGTTTAATTTAAAATGCATTATTAAATAAAAAAAATATATTAAATGTTGTATGGTTGAATAAAGCTAGGCCAAAGTTATTTTGGGAGATTCCGTAATGATTTATATATTTATCAGAATCTTAATAATAACAACGTATTAAGCTAAAGAATCACACCCTGAAAATTGCCTTTAATTTTTTTATATTATTTATTTATAAAATTGCATTTTTTTTCTCTACGCCTAATTCCATATTTTCTCATATAAAGTTTATACTTTTTCATCAATGGGGATAATAAAATATTTGTTTTAGTATCATCGTGCAATTTGTACAATTACGATGGTGTAGAATTAATTTGCAAACAATTTTCACCTGAGCGCCAAAGAAAAGCCGGAAAAATACGCGGCATTAATTCTATGGCGGTTCTCATATATTTCAGCGCGGAGATGTTCTTTCATAACATAATTAACGTTATCCTTCAGGACCGGGTTTCTATAACAACCTTTATACCATACACATATTTCCCATTCACACAAATCTCTGTTTTTGCCTTCATTCAGCCTTATCTGCAGAGTCAGTTTTGAAAAGGAAACGCGATAAGACATAGGGCCCTTTATGTGTTACAAATAATATTCCCGGCGAAGTTACATAAATTTGGGCAACATCTTTATCGGGAGAAACTTGCGCACCACCTCCGGGGTAGAAGACAATGTACTACCCCAATGCACAGCAAAAAATATATATTTATCATTTTTGAAAACTATTCTTTTAACCCGAAGGACAGACAACATGAAAAATATGCGAGAGATATATCGTGCTATGAATTATTCGTGATCACATAACATATATAGAATGTTAAATATTAATATATGTATATAAATAAAATATGAATAATTTAAATAAAGACTTGAAATTAAAATTAATATAAATTTATTCCGTGTAAAAGTAGCGTTTATCTTTTCCCTTCTAAAATATAAATGCCTCATTATATTAATTTTAAAATAGAATGAATTTATTATGTATTCTACATGTAATATATAAGTTTATTAAAATATTCATTTGTATAATAACTTTATTCATATTAAATCTTCGTCGATCGTTAGGCAATTTGTTCGCAAAGTTGAAAAGCCCTCGCGGTAAAATTAAGATGCGATCTTTGCGTAACTAAGTTGTTTAAACTGCTTTTATCAAAACCCCATTTCTTTAATATCTATAATTTTAAAAATGTTATTAATAAAAAAACGCCAACTAACGTTCGCGATTATCAGACGTGGTCATTCTGAGGACAAAAATGCCCTCTGTATGGTAATGTGTTTGATTTACCGAGGCCCTTAATCAACCGAGGGTAGGCGGATTTCTTATCTAAATGTTCATAAGAAAAAGTTTACTTTCATCTCTCGTTCTTTGCTTTTTCCTTCAACCGCCAAAAAACCCGCTCCTGCCTCTGCCCCCACACCCCTGAATAAAGTTACATTTGAATAATTTTATTAGATTCTGCGGTTCCGCGTGCGATGCAAGTCCAATTTCGCGAAAGAAAAATTCCACTTGAAAAATTAGTGTGATTTTTCACCGAGGCTAACATACGTACGTCGGCACTTATGCGAAATTTTAGCATTGAAATATGATACGTATATATAAAAAAATAATTCGACTGGCGTGCATTCAACTCAAGTTAAAATAATTGAAAAATAATCGGATAAAAAATAAATCAACGTAGAATCACAATCAACTTAGGAAATTTAAGTTATACAGATAATTATCTTTGTTAATATTGTTAAAAACCAAGTATTATCAAAGAATACAATATAATAGTCGTCAAATATTTTTTTACGTACGAGGCATAAATTAATGTTATACTGTAGTTTTGATAATTATACCGGAAAAAGATTTTTACAATCCTTAAAAAAATATTTGCTGCTTTAATATTTAAGTTGATGACTTTTGAAATTATTCTTTGTTAAAGATTTGTGGTCGAACCTATAGTGGATTTTTTATCATTCCTATTTATAAATTTGTCAATTGACTTGTTAAACAATCGTTGTGAGCTTACAAATTACGATTTTAGGATTCAAGGTATTGTATATTGAAAGGTTCTTCTATGTACAGAATTTCAAATACAAGTCTGGATCCTTCTCGCTATCTCTTCTTTCGGAAATCCTTTAATTTAATTACCAAGAGGTAAATAATCTTTAGATAAATGTTCATTAATTGTAACTAAGTAAGATTATCTTCTTATGTTCTATGATTATATTCTATGATGAATAGAATTAAAAATTAAACACAACAAATTAAATATTTTAAAATTCAGTAATTTTTTTTCACGGTTTTATTATTAAGACTGATAGATATTCAAAAATAATACACGTTTTTTTGTATTATTGTTTTTTTTTCACGCTTTAGTATTAACAATATATTATTTTAAATACTATTCATGGGTTAATCTAAGAAATCAGAAGATCAATAGCCCATTTCATCATAGTTCAACAGAATATTTATGATTGCTCAAAATTTAATGTAAAATTAAACCAGATGAATATTCATTCAATCTTAATTAATTTTTATTAACATTTCCAAGTTTATTTTGATTTTTATTATTTATCATAACTAAAATAATTTGGAATTCTTAATTAAGAGAACCTTAAAAATACATATCGAAGCTGAAGAGCGGCGCAAGATAAACATTTCAGAAGAGTCTAAAAAATATTTATAATGTTATTAATTCATAAATTAAACAAATCGTGGTATAGATCTTTAACAAAATTTATCGTAATTTGGTGGAAGAAAATCTAAGAATTTTAACGTGATATGCCATTTACTGTGTTGTTTTTTTAATTATTTTTTAAACTCGTGAAGCAATTAAATATCAATATTATTATTTTTTTTTTATATATAAACTATTAATCTATTTCTAAGAAACGTGATTCTCTTTATGGAGGATCATGGACATGGCCAACTTGACAATCGTCACTCGATTGTAATTACCTTCGAACTATGACGGGTCTTATAAATAAATAAAAAAAAAACTTAAATTTTTTTTTTGCTAAAACATATTTTGGGCCAATACGTCTGCCAGACGACGGAAAAGATTAAAACAATGCGTGATTTGCATAAAAATTATATACAGAATAACATATTAAAGTTAAATTGATTCACATATTCGTTAATTAATGCAAATATATAAATAAATACACCTACATACATAATTATAGATAAAAGGCAACAATAAACACTTATAACTAAGCTTTACTACAAAATACCGTTGCGTAAGATTATAAAATCTTAAACAAACAGCAACATAAAGAGAGCAACATATTCAACATATATATTAAAAGGACCCAAATGTAATGTCGTATTTTTTTAAAAAAACTAAAATTCATATTTCTAATCATTTATTAAACTGAATTACATAAAATAATTACCAATTTATTCTATAACCTTTTGCCATTTATAAGTTAAATCTAAAATGCCTTTCTTATAAAACTCTGCAGGCATAGAATCGAAATAGTCTGAATAGGCCGATTTTATTTTATCTTTTGAATTAAAAAAAATCTCTTAAATAATGCTTGAATTAGGGAAAAAGCTGATAATCGGGTGGAGCCAGGTCTGGAGAATAAGCTAGATTTATTAATCTGTCAAACCTAATATTGTGAATCTTCTTTCTCCTTCAGTAACTCACAGATACCGCGCCTCATGTGTTTGTTTCTCTCAGTCAATGCATGAGGGACCCAAATGTCTTCTTTTTGAATCTTTCTCATTTTTTTTAGGTATCTTTGAGTTGACGACCGAGAAGTACCGGCTTGGATTGATAATTCTTCGATATAAAGAATCGGAAATATTTTCAACCCCTTCTTTTAGGGCTGCTTCATCCACTTCGCTGAAACATCCACTTTAGGCTCATTTTTTCAAATCAATATTGCCCGATTAAATTTTTTTTAATCATCTTTGACATTTCCTGATGTTTAATGCGTCTCCATAAATATTTTGAGTTGCCTCTGTTGCTTTTTTTTGCCGAGAAACTGAAACCGCATACAGCTACGCAAATTTTCTTCCGAAGGAAACGTCTCGGTCAATATTAAAGGGACACGGAAAAAAATTCTACGCAAAACGAAGATTCCAGACTTCTTACGACACACAAAATATTCAAACACGTCTTACTCCGTCAAAGGACTGAAGAAAACTAATCTGAAACTATGCTGTCTTAAAATGCGACATTATATGTAGGTCCATATAATACATGATATGCTAAGTGATTAAGTAAAGCAATATCTCTGATTATCGGAGAGATTTCGAGAAAAACTGTTTTCATTTGGCCGAAGAAAAAGCACAAGTAAACGTACTCGTTGAACTTGCACAGTAGCAGAAGATTATGTTCTATGTTATCAGCTTAAAAAATAATTTGGCGATTATACCGACCTTTAAGAGTTAAGTTTAATGTATCTGAATAGGAGTAATTTGAATTCAAAATATATTCTAATAATTATTTAATCTTTTTTTTAAATAAGATAAATCACTTCATATTTTTATACCAAATCTCGTACAAATATGTATCTGGTTTATGAATACCATATCAGAGCAAATTTCACATTAGTTTTCTGTAGTACATGTTCAGCACGTTTTATTCATATTTAATATAGTGCAGTCAATTTTATATATTTTTGAAAACAGTCTCAGTATTCCAATGCAGCATTAGTGAATACCTGGTATGACTGCAGTCACGAATGCAAAACCAGCCAGAACGTAATTCCCTGATCGAGCAGATTTCATCTCATTAACGTCGGTGACTGTAGACAAAAAGGCAAATAGATAGCGACAAGTTGGCGGTATTCCGTAATTTGAATAGTTAACGAACTGGAGCGGGTGTTTTTTGTCGCCGCTTCCTTCCTTTCGCCGTCCTTCCCTCCGCCAACTTCCTTTTTACACTTCTTACATTTTATTGCGACTTTTTGCAAAGAAATTTCAGACGACGCCCCTTCCCTACTATTCTCTCTACCCACCTCGATATCTCCATCAAACGCTGTATCCCACTGAGAACAATTCCGCGCTTCTCAAAATTAATTTCATAATTATTCTACGCGTGCGTGCTGAATCGTTTCATCCGTCTGAGATCGCAAACAGTGTCGTCGGTTGCCTTACACTCGTTTCGCATTCACTCGAGTTAATCCTTTGAGGTTAACCATTTGCAAGATGCCTCGTCGGGCTCGGTTTCTTTGATGCATACAATTTATTAATTTTTATTATGTCGGTTTGATATTCGGCGGACTAATTACGTTACAAGTATAAATTTTAATTGAATATAAACCGTTTCCGAGTGAACCACTTTCACGGTCAATTTCAAATGTGAATGTTTTGAAAGGACTCGCCCGCGAAGTTTAATTACATTATCCCCGTTCGGTCCTGATAATTAAAATACTTGTCGGTTTACATTTGCGCAATTCGGCGCCGGCTGAAATATTATTTGTGCCATGTGGACATAAGTTTTTACTGCCGATATTTTTTCAGTTGTTTCGCAAACGCAAGTCAAACGAAAATAATAATGAATCAGAGGCGAGCAAAGATTTGTGTTTTAAATTGAGCTGACTTTCCATAATGCCAGACAGTAAACATCCGTGATATAAGGCGGCTATAACAAACAAACTTTTCGCGCCATATTTTATGGCGCGCAAAATTTGCACGATATTTTTCAAATGTATTAGGTTAGAGAACATATAATAATATATCTGTATAATACTGATACAAGTTTAAAATATTTAATTATTTTAAAATAAACTAGAATATTTTTAGTTAAAACTAGAGTTTGAAGAACGCCTGAAGTACGAAATTATGATGAATTTTTCATAATGGACATTCAGCAGTAGTTTTTTTTATTGCGGTGCAGTATGCCATAATTTTTCTAGATTCAACGCTGCTGCCAAATGACAAATATTTTGTTATAGTTTTATCTCTTTTCACGGAATACTTATATTTTTTGTTGAACTCTTAAGTTTTAACTATCATATAACATAATTCAACAGCCACACACTTATAAAATCAATTAATAAATGGCTGTAGACATTCAAATCATATGACAAATGATTAAGTAAAATTTAATTTTTAAAGGTAAAGGTTAAATGGTGTTACTTAATTGATAAAGAGTTATTAATAAATTCAATCTATTGATAAAAATATTTTAGAGCAACTGAATTAGTAATTGAAAGTAACTTAATAGTAAATTTATTAATAATTGGAAGTTATTTAACCTTTAGTAATACATAATATGACTGATTTAAAGAGATTAAAATTTGTATTACTTATAAAATTAACTGTAATGTTATCTAGTACCGTTTTTAAATTTTATTAAAAATATAATAACATGTGCATCTATATATTATTCGTATTGTAGGTTCGTGAATTCATGTTGCGAAAAGTAATCTAATAATATATACATTCATACATTAAACTAGAAAAATTAAATTATTTATTCACAAGGCAATAAGACAAGAGAAAATATACAATTTGAAACGAAATAACAAAAAAAATTGCGAGATTTATACGTACCGTCAAACATTGACGCTGACGGCAAAATTAAATTTACAGGGTGGCGCGGAATACATAATCTTTTCGCTCATCCCCGAATGTAATTATTTTTCCGGAAAAAATAATACACACATAAAAAAAGAACCCTGTTTTCATTCATATTTTTTTTCAGTGAAAAACATTTTTCCGTATTCTACGTACGTAAAATTGATTCGTTAATCAAGTTTTGTCGTGGACACCCTGTATTAATATTCATGAGGGGGCCGCTCATTAAAATAACTTTTTCTTTGTGGAACAAACGTGACGGATTTCGCGCCGCGTTCTGATTCTGCGAAAAACTGCTACATAAGGAAACATTCACTCATACTTTTTTCGGACGTTAAAAAATGTTTTCCCGCTTTAATTGCGCGCCGAATATTTTATGCGGGCTGGTGGAAATATTCGCACCAAAAAAATAATTGAAAAATAAAGAAGAATACCGTAATTAAACTTTATGTTTTAATAATGTGAATATACATATTTAGATTACAATTTATGATGGTCGGGAGTCCTCCGGGGGGACTTGGATAACTCAAAGTTATTATTTCGCGTCTACAGAATATTGATCTGCATAGCGTTGTGCTGCACAACTCTGTGTGGGTCCGTGAACAAACTTTTAAATTTGTTTATCGTATATTTTTTTTATTTGCATAATAATATAGTGTCGATTTTGGTTTGGCGAAAAAAAAATATGTAAAGATTTATCTGAAATGTTTTCGGTTGTTTTCACAATAATAATTTCAGTTCGCAATATTACACGTCAAACTTTACGTTTGATATATGGCTGGCGTGTTTATCCTCCCCACATTTTCCTCCCGCCTTGATTCCTTTTAACTTTTAACCTGATTTGAGAAAAATCAAGTGAAAGCGTTTTACATACACGTGAAAATCTTATTGAATTATGTTTTGGCTGAGCATCCTTTGAATTGAAATGCGGATAGAAGAAAAATGAATAAGAAACGTTTTGCAATGCCTATAATCGTGTTTAAAAATTGAAACGAGTCCATTGCCACAATTTTGATAATAAAAAAAAATTATCATCTAATAAGGGATAAATGCAAAATTACTATAATTCAATTGCAGTTTTTTTAAATAAATAAGAATTAATTAGTTATTTTAAATCGATATATATTGCAAGAGTCTTAACATTTTTCACTCCGTGAGCCAGTCGTATTGACCCAAAAAATTATATTTATTAAAAAAATTACTTCTTACTATAATATTATATACGGATATTAGATCAAATTCTCCTTCTTAATTATCCGCCTTCTTATTCATTGTCTCAATGAATATCTCTTTTAATGCATTTTAGTAATAAAATATAACTTATAAAGTCGACTCGAAGTATTCAGAGTGGAAAGGTTAAAGAAACTAAACGTTATACCAAAAATTTGAAAAGCGACGAAATTATTACTGATGAATAAAAAAAGATTTAATGATAAACTAAAATATTATAACGATGATAAATTTGATTTTTGCTTCATTATTCAAACAGATTAGCAGATGTAGTTTCCAAATAGGCGAACCTATATTACAATAATTATTTAAATTTGTCAAACTATACGTAAATATATAAATATATGGTGCTTCTTATTCATTTTCCTAACAAATTTCACTTTTAACTAATTTGTAAAATAATATAATCAGAGTAAATCATAGATTAGACTAAAATTGGACAGCGTGAAAAGAGTTATTTAATAGTTTGCGGTATGTCAAGGAAACTGTGCTTAGAGTAGACAGTTAAAAGGGATTATGAGCACTTATTGACTAAGTAACCTAAACGTCCAAAAATTGTAGTTTAAAATTACCGTGCAGATAAAGCCATAAAAAAAGGAAAATATATATCTTGGCTGGAATCTGGACCAAAGATGGGACTAGATGTCAGAGGTAAAATATCGAATGAAAGAGGTAAGGATGACATTAATCCGAATGAAAAAAAATCATTCATAGTGGAACTCTGAAAAGTGAGATATTATATGTTTTCCGTCCTTCCGTATGAAGTACAGGCGTGGACGCTCACAGGAAAGACGATTAAATACTTAGAAGCTTTTGAAATTGGGTTTACAGACGCATGCTCCGAATCAGTTGGAACTTGCAAGTGAACATTTCCAGAGAGATTATAAATACCATCAAAATACAGCATAAAGATTAAATAAAGAAAATGAATTTCTGGCTGAAGTACCTATGTCAGTGTATTAGCCACATCCTTGATTAGGGCAGCGATGGACAGGATATAGGACACGATACGAAAGTACAATAGAAGAAGTTTAACAAATATTATTCAAGATTATTTTTAGAAAAAATAACATTGAATATGTATTGTATTTTATTGCACCTCACACATATATCATCAATAATTTTTATAATAATCTGTCAGTTATAAGGAAATTTATATTGTCATTTATTATATATTCATATATATGTAATTTTATATGATACATTCTACCCTTGCTTTATATTATCAAGATTACTAATCACAAATGCAAATTATTCTGTGCTACCAAAAATAAATCAAACTCATCAAAATTTTAATGACTTTCAATTAGCTCCACGAGCTAATTTGCCTTTTGCCCGACCATAAAAATCCCAATCACACAGAAATAGCGCCATAATACTTTCATAAATTATATTTGAATGTAATTTCAGAAACAACAATAAAACATATTTGCGGGACGGCGCGAGTGCGGAATTTGCAAAATAATAATAAAAAAAATCGTATAATGAAATAATGTACATAGAAGAGAGTGGAGCCATGTGCATAAAAAGCTTGGCAATAATAATATGTCGGCCCGTATACGCGTATGTTTGTATATTTTTATTGCTGAAACTAGCGCGGCCCGGCCAGAAGTTCATATAAAAAACCTTTCGAGAGTTTTCCCGCTGATGAAAATTCGTCCGGGTATCGGAAAAATTCGTTTGCAAAAAACAAGCGTCAAAGGCCGCTTCAATTAGATGCGAAAATGTTTTTCATCATTTTTACGAACGGCGATAATTAGAAAGTAGCACCTAGGTAGCTAAATAGCGTAGCTATCTACATGACATATAGACCGTTCAGGGTATTAAATTTCAGCAGTGAGGACCGAGAAGTGCACCTTGTTACTAGACGACTATTTACTTCAAACACTTGCATCATTTAAAAAATAAATTAAATATATTGTGAAATAAAATCTCCCTAATTATTTGCAATTACTGAATATTTTGTATGCAGCTTTTTAATTTAATAAAAATACTGCTGGTTTTAAATTCAAGTGGTTTTCAACCTCGGCCGTATGTTTTTTCGAGGGTTTTCAATATTATAATTGAATGGAGTGGATAATAATAAGAGCGAATATGACGAATGTGATAAAACCTTCCAGGTTATCTCAAAATTCCTTGATCGACAATAACAAAAAATGTATTTATGTTTTGTTGCACGTCTTTGTTATCCTGAGATTTTATGGAACAGACATACGTTGTTCACGGCCTATTTGAAGTAATTAGCCGATGTGTTATTTTATGTATTTAAAATTAATACGTGGTTTACATAATAAACTGTTATACAAATAGTAAAAAAGACAAAAAATATGTAGATAAAGTAAAGTAATAATTTAAGAAAAGAAGTTGTTAAAGCAAGTAACTATTTGTTTGATCGATTTAAAAAGCTATTAAACTTGCATAGCAAAAATATTGCGAGGATATTAAAGTTTAACATCGGCTCTTCTGGTGTTGGACAATGCCCCGAGACATCCTCTAGAACTTGAGACACTGTGCACTGATTTTTCCGTTGAAGTGGTATTTTTACTTCCAAATAACAATTCCATCTTATAATCTATGGATCAAGGCACAATAGCAGCCTTCAAAGCCTATTATTTAAGAAAATATCTAAGCCAAAACTTTAAAAGAAGACGTGAGATAATATATGCTACTCTTGTTTGTGCAAAGCTTGAACGATATTAACATGATAAAATTAATATTCTTTAAAGCAGTGTTTCCCAAAGAGTAAGCGACATAAGGGCGCCGCAAAATATTCAAATAAACAATTCTGCAAATTTATTGGAATTCCCAATTCTCGAAATTTTTGCGCCAGCAATCGTATATTCTAATTACTCAAGAAGGTCAAAAAATCTGATGTATTAAGGGAGCCGCGGAAAAATCTGATGTTTTAAGGGAGCCGTAAAGCGAAAAAGATTGGGAACCTCTGAGTTAAGCTATGGCTTATTATATACTATGTCTTTTTGCCAGGGATAGAATATTGGTTGTTTTTATAAATAATTTAAATAAACTTTGATACGGAAATTTGAATTATTATTAAACTAAATAAATTACTTATAGAAACACTGGTTTGTGGAGTAGTATTCAATTAGCTGGACGTAATAGCGAGTATTCAATCGTATACAAGCCAAAGGATCCGCAAAATCTACATCTCCCACTATCGTCAACGTTCTATTCACTGAGATAATATTTGTAATGTCAATTAATATATATTTCAAGTTAAATAATATTTTTTTATATATTAGAATAATAGGTTGAAGCTATAAAACTGAGCTCATTACTGAAATGCATTTTCACGTTTACCAGCCGGAAGTATATAATATGTAGAGTGCACGTAAAGCATTTACGAGCCTCTAGTACTACACACACGTAGAATATCGAAACGTATGCCATATAACACCTGAATATTGAAGAACGGCGGTACACAATAACGAACATAAAAAGGTCTAAAGTAGGATATTTTAGAGCAATGAGACACCTTCAATAGTACGATTCATTACATTCACAAAGGGAACGAATCCAGAGCACTCGCTTCCATTCTAGTAAATGTCAAACTATATATTCTGTTATTTATTTATTTTAAATTTTGAGTAATAATTATAGCGATTAATTCTCGTTTTCTTACATAACGGGCATATCATAAATTAAATACAAAACATCTGCAAGTGAAGTGAAATTGTAATATGATTCAAGAAACGGAGATGATTTATAATTTTTGCAACGTTTTATTAAATTCACTTTGATTTTCTTAATTTCTCCATTAAAATAGCCGATGGAATATGCCCGGCGAGATTATTCCGGCTGATTACCTGGAACAGTGGTGTGTGCCAGAGGGCGATAGCGACCGCATATTTCCCGGATAACCGACCAGCAGGAACTAGCTCCCAAATTGCACAGGGACACATAGGCACTTAAGTTCAGTTTAAATTATGTGCTGATATTTTAACGACGACGACAGTACCAGCCACCGTCTGATATATATTACTATGGCTAATGATTATTTGAATATATGCACTAACTAACTACTGCGGAAGATAGATGCTAGCGAAATGGTAGACTAATATGTATTTTGTCTGTATTTGTACAGAGCACCATATTTTCATACATATTTTATGGTGTGTGTAGTTTCGTGTATTGACACAGTACGACGCGGAGTGCAATTTAATGGGTTTGGTGTCTAAAAGTCAAATTTTAAAAGCTTTGGCATGATATAATATATGGCAATGTATCAGGCGACATTCGTCATGTCAATAAAACATATTTTAATAATAAATGTATGATAGAATACTTTAAATAATCATTAATTTAATGAGTAGCTTTTCCAATAAAAAAATCGAATGACTTCTAACCACAAAATATTTTAGTATCGCGAGTCAAATTAATATTTTATGGGCCCGGAAAAAGCTTCAGGCTATTGTCAAATTATTATATAAATTTAATAAAAAAAAAATACTCTTTGAGATTACTTCTAATAAATATAATAATAAATCAGAAAAATGTTCTTTACGTTGAATAAACATCCCAATAAGATGCAGGATACATCTCCGATGCTGTGTAGATTATAATATATAACTTTATATTTAATCCATTCTTAATAAAAATG
>JAGXCT010036971.1:0-60522 GCA_022495035.1 Philopotamus ludificatus
CCCATGCCCTCAGCGAGTGAGAGCCTTGTGGCTGGCAAATGATGATGATGATGAAGTGAGGACTCCACCTGCTCCGAAACATCCGTATTTGAATATCAACGGCAAAGATAGCGACACAACACTTATCTAAGCCTACCTCTTGTATCCAGGATGAAGCTGTGTCAGACCGGTCTGACATAACTCCATACCTTGCCAACCACCCGCATATACCAGCTTGAGGCCGGATCAACCGATGCAACAAAAGCAGAAACGCGTGATTTAAAAAAATAAACTAACTGTTAACTAAGTTTGCCCAGACATTCTAATATCTCGTTGACCGCTACTATGTGCAGTTAGTATTCGGATAAATGATCTTCTAAAAAGTATCGCTAAGTTGACAGAGGGGTGAGATGGCGGTTGACGAACCTCATCTCAAACTAGACATGAAATATATGGAATAAATAATAAAAATATATATATTTGTTCCTGTAAATATCGAATGTGTTCAGACATGTGGGTGTATGAATATTAATTCCCTCTTAATTACCCCATTAAAATCGGATTCCTTAGCATTCTAATTACCTTCTAATTGACCTATCTCTACAATTATGGCGTGTGTGTAGGTTTCCCATCGGTTCGACGACACCGTCCGATGGCAAGTCGGGCCCTCGTCTTTGGCCAAGCACTCGCTTGCCTCTCGCACCGTTGCCATCTATGGCCGAGGGTGGGTGTATGGACCGTGGGTGCTCTTTTGTAAGTTTTGGCCATATGGCGGTCATGTCGTAACGGTGTCACTTCGACGCTAGATCTTCATCGATAATTTCAACGTATTGATTTTTTTTATGTTAGCAACACAATTTCGATCCGATGTGACATGATGATGCACGGCGCAGTGTCCATCAGTCATCGTAATTAGCGATCGCGATGATTAACCCGATTTTTTCCGATGATGGACACCTCGCGTGCACGGCGGAATGCAATTCATCACCGGCGGATCGTGGAGATGGATCCGTTCCAAAAAAAATGTTGTCGTTAAAAATTATGGAAGAGGAATCGCTCCAAATTGACCAATTTGTAAGCGGCAACTAATGAATCGCCGTATTTCACCTGCGGTGAGGATTGTTTTTGGATTAATGCGAGCGTGCGCTGATGATGATGACGATCATTTCCTCGTCCGGATCTCGATTTTTTCCGTTACATATTATTAAATCGATATCGGATTAAAATTATAAACCATTAAACATCGGACGGATTTAATAATTCATTTTAAAAATTACGATACATCTTGTGAGTGTTAGACTTATGCGGTGATGGCGTTATAAATTCCGAGCCCGCCAGGGTTAATCGTCAAATTTTTATCGAAAAGCAATAAATAAATAAACACGTCGTATGGCTTCGTAAATAAACGGATTTCTAATCTAAAAGCTCTCAACCGCAATTCAAATCCGTCTTCGGTGTGTTTACCAAAGCGAATATATTCACACATACACACGTGTCGATATTGTCGATACCCGATATAGTTATATGTTAATAGCTCACACATCAGGTATCGGACGGCTACCGATGCTTAGATTGAAATTGGACACGCCTTTTTATTTTTTGCAGCTTCCTATCTGTATCTAAATCTGTTATTATTCGAATGCGTAACCAGATACAATAAAAAAAATAATTTCAACGGTGGAAGACCGTCAGGAATGCGTATTGACACCTACAGCCGCTCGCTGTACGAGCACGCACAAACGTGACACAAACAAATTATATCTGCAACTCATTGTGTCGCCTTGTGTCGTTAGCACCACAATGAGAATATTTTAGATTGTGACCATGCTTAAATGTTGGTCAGAATGCTAAATATTTAGTCAACAATACGGTATAATAGAAAGGAATGCGTTAAAAAAGCGCAAAACGAGAGTTATGGCATCGATACTCTCTAAGAGCTTTCAATTTCTGAGAAATCTATTCAATACCTATTGAATAATAATATTTAAGATTATTTTAGTATATAAAAATTTGGCATCGTCGGCCACCAGTGATCAAATCCGTATTTATTGAGAATTTTCTCTAAAATTTACATCTCATCTTTTATCATTTTTTTTTGAATAATAATAAAATACAATAGCAATGTATAACAGCCCTGCTAAATTCTATACAGAGAGATAAAATTAACAATTTAAAATCATCCTAATAATTTCACAGCTAAAGTAGTCCCTACCACCCACTTATGCTCCTCCACATATACGACTAAGAATCCAATCTCTTAACAATAATTATTATTATCATTTTTAACCTAGCCGTGCCGATGGAGTATATTTGGGACCCCAAGTGTTTGTCTACATTTAAATCCTACATGTCCCTAACTTTTTGTATTTGTCCAAAAAAAATATAAATAATGATAGATCTTTAATGTTCGCAATTGCGGAAAAAAATAATGGCACGGGTGCGATGTTTTAATCGCTCCGTACCGCATATGAGCGAGATAAATCATCGCGCATGTGCAAGTCTGAGCGAGAAAAAATATCGTGCTGTGCCAGGGTAGAAACCGATACGGTATCGGACCTCTAGCGGGCGTTCGCACGTCACCTCCATGTCGCATTAATTAGGAGAAAAATTCAAAATTAGATCGATATTTATATATATATATATATATATATCATGAATAACTATTAATTCATATAATAATTCTTTTTTTTTTAAAAAGGAGAAGGTATTGTCGAAGAATTTAACAATTCTGGGGTCATGGGGACATTTTTGGGGTCTATTTTCATACATAAAAGACCCACCCCATCCGCCAGCGGCATTGGTTTCGTTTCATTGGAAAGAAAACCTTAAAAATTCAAGACCCATAAGTAGTCTAGTATAAATATCTCCTTACTGGGGGATCTCTCTCTGAAAAGGTTTTTTACGTGAAGAAAGGATTTCTAGTACGTAACAAGGTAATGCTATCTGCAACCAATCGAGAGCCTGGTAAGGCCCAAATGCTCAGTGATTGAGTGACTCATTACCAGGGCTTTGAACTACATTATATTTCAGTTCGGTTTTCGTTCCGGCCGTCAAAAAAATATATCAGTTCGGCTCTCGTTTTTCCCCGGAAAAATTTCTGTTTTTTCAGTTTTCAGTTCAGCCACGAGTGATGATTTTTTAAATTGTTATTTGCATTAAAAATGTATAGTAAACCTATACGAACCGTTATTTCTTTCGGTTTTGTTTCGGGGTTTCGTTTCGACATAAAAAATAATCACTCGGAACTGAAAAAAACCCACAAAACGGTTATTTTTTTTATTGTGCCGGAGCGAAATCCAGAAATAATAACGGTTCGAAACCCTGCTCGTGGCTGGCAAATAATGATGATGAATAATATTACATTCGACCCTCCTATTGCACCGAAATAAGGACCACACTATAGAAATCCGACAAATAAAATTGTGGTTAATTTTTTTAAATTGTATTTTATAAATTGAACGAAATGACGATTGTACGAAATGTAATTTGATCTTGAAAATTTAGCGTTTTGTATAAAACAGCGCTATAGAAGAAGGCACTATAGGAGGAACTGTCGCACATGCCGCTCTATAGCGGGGAGCGTTATAGGAGGGTTGACTGTATATCTAATCAATTAAATTTTATTATGAATTCTAAGATGATGAACCCCAAATAATACATCAAACGTTCGACATATGCTATTTTTTTTAATCCTTTGAATCCTGTTAAATACGATTTATTGTATTTTTTTAGTTTAGTCATTTTTTCCAAACTAAACTAATTAATAATATGCCCTTTTTATGGCCTATCTCATAGGGACAATACTCTACTACTAATACTATTTAGCTCTGACTTACTATTATTTTTTCTGTTTAATTCTTTGCATTCTTGCCCAGGTAGACTCGGCATCCAAAGGGTTAATAAAGCACTTGGTGCCCACTGGACCAGTCAATCGGCCCTCATGCACATGCGAAATGTGCCACGGGCCGATTTAATCGGCCATTATATTTATCCATATGCTATTCAAATTTATTTTATCTAAAAATGTTAAGCCATAAAAAAAGAGATCGGAAGACCGCAGGATTA
Source organism: Philopotamus ludificatus (assembly GCA_022495035.1). Lineage (NCBI taxonomy): Eukaryota > Metazoa > Arthropoda > Insecta > Trichoptera > Philopotamidae > Philopotamus > Philopotamus ludificatus. Next base: position 4,045 of record JAGXCT010036971.1, read on the forward strand.
ATGGGACGCAGTATATAATAGCATCGTGCCAAAAATCTCTCTAATATAAGCAAATAAAATATTATACAGTAAATTTTCATAAATTATATTGCAATTAGGGATTGAATTTTGGGCTAAAAAAAATGTTTCAAAATTAAAAAGTGATTATCAAAACCTCGACTTACCCATATTTAAAAATATTTCGACCACATTAAATATTTTATATTATAGTTCATAATAAAATGTTGATTGTTCATTTAAAATCATCTACTTTACGGGAGAAAATCGCACGCAACACGTTACGACACGTGTACGTAAAATGTCATGGAAGAATGCGAAAAATTCGCACACTGTAAATCGCCCACGACACCATTACACCGGCCCGACCACCTATATCGTGAAAATGAAAATGTATAAATACACCGCAACAATCTCGACATAATCGATTTTCACCAAAACTTTAAAAAAAAAAGTGCGATATTTCGTACCCGGAGGTCGAAATACGATCCCGAGTACAGACGGGTCGAAAAATATTAATATATTATTAATTAAATGTGACATACGCTAAATCGGAATATCGACGACTTTATTTTCCGTCAATTTTCCAGTATAATTCGGCGCAAAAAGCGTTTTGCTCCTAAACTTGTTAAGCATTCCGGCAAAAGTTGTGCGCGATTGCTTTTATTAAACTTTTGCAACAACAGAGAGCAACACAATACGAAGAATGAAAAGAACTCGTACATTTGTGCTCTTTTGTGCGAAACTTATTAAAAGCAGTGTTTTTCGCGAATTTCAGTACACTCCCCCCTCCCCTCCGCGCTTCCCCTTGACGTAACGCTGCCTTCAGCCATTTCACATGTCTGCAAAATATTATTAAAAACCAATCTTTTATTTTATTTCTGCGTCAACAAGCTCTCGGCGGACAGGATATAAAAAAATGTATAACAAAATAAGTTCCAAGTGGAATAAAAAATATCTACACATATATGGACGTTAGACTTTTCGCGCAATAAATCAGGCGTGTCAAACTCGCGCCAAAATTTTCGCGCGGTCCGACTCTGACGATCGGATTTGGGAAATGTCTTTCAACTTTGACAGCTCGGTTTGCAGGTAATAAATGCGAAATCCGATATGAACCCCTGAGCAATAATGGCTACATTACATCCTTTTCTAAATAATATATAATATTATACAATGAAATTGAATATATATGCATAATTTTTCAGTAATGAAAAATAACGAGGGCCATAATTTGATAAATTATTCCATAAGTCCCGATTTCCATGGTCGAGCTGATTGAAAGAGGGTCGTCTGAATCAGAGTGGCATGATCCTTTGTAGTAATAATCTTCAGAATTATTCTAGCACGGATTAAGCAAATTGCTATAATAAATGATACTTAAAATTTTAATTCGTGCAACGCCGACTCGGCCTACATATATACGAAAAAACTTGATAAATGAGAAATTCTCCGAATTAATTTATTAAAACGCTAATTTATAGTGGTATTCTACGAATAGTGGCGGTCGGGCGATGAAGACTTGTCTTGGCATTTATTTGCTTGTTTAATCAGGATGTGATCGCGACATTCTTGACACTTTCGCGACGAACAGTAGGACGCCCACGATCAGGTACGCAGATGAGCGACGGCGCCCGGGGCGACGCCAGACGACCTCGGGTACTGGACCACCGTCTACCTGCTTCCTCTTCAGAATCAACGGCCGGGTGATAGATTGTGTTTGGCCATCGAGAATCGACGGCGCCAAGATCGATTACCGACTGTTGAAAAATTGAGTTGCCTATTGTCGAGCAAACAAGAGTCGAAAAACAATTTGCGAGTTGACACACACGGGTTTGGTTGTTGATCGAGTGGTTGCCGTGGAGTGCTGTATGAAATTTAAATTGGCCGAAAAAAATATATGTGAACACTCAATGTCAACGGTTCTCAAACATACACTACATTCAATTAACAAATAAAATATACGAATATTTAATTATAAATATTACTTTTTAAAATAGTCATTTTTCAGCAATTCAATAACAAAAACAATAAAAAAGCGAAGATTATTTATCAACATAACTTTTACAGTCAACCCTTCTATAGCGCCAGCATAGGGACCAACCTATAAAAAAAACCCATCGCATAAAAGATTTTAGGAAAGCACAATTTATAAATGATGTTAAAAAAAATCGTTTTGTAGAAAACTGTGATCTATTAGGATTAGGACACTATAGGAGGTACTGCCGCACACTTCGTTCTATAGTATGAGGGTTGACTGCATTACTTAGATTTTGTTCCACTGACTCCACCAAAGCGTCTCCATCAACCACAGAAGGACATCCTGATCGTTCATCATCTTTCAGGGTCATATACCCTGATAAAACTCACAAATAATTTCTACACCCCAAGATCACTTATTGTCTCATCTTATACATTTATTCGTTGAATAAATATTTATAAAACAAATAGTAGTAAATTCAATCCAACTGAGTGTCGCCGTTTTGACACTGGGGGGATATAAGTATGAGAGACTCATTCCCCTTGCATCTTTAGAAATTTTATCTAAGCGAATGACGCTTTGGAATCATTATGTTATGCCATCCATCTATCATAGTCATATAAATAAATAAATCTTAATTAAAAAAGTCTATGTAAAGTTTTCGTGACAAATTTGTATAAAAGAGGATATGGATTTTTATTTTTATTACCGAACCGAAATAAACCGATATCTTTTTCGGTTCAGCTCCGGCTTTCGTTCCGATAAAATTGACGATTATTTTCGGTTCAGTTCAAAGATTTGATATGAATTTAAATAAAACACTGTAATAAACAGTAGTTGTTTCAGTTAATGAGGTGTTTTAAATATTCGTTAGTGTCGCTAAACTTGCTAGACACACATATGGTTTCCACATTTGCTAATTATGTATCAAAGAATGTCGGAATATTTAAACATTCCAAATATATTTAGATAACTAAAATTCATCTCGACATATGTATGTAAATACGATTTGAAAATTCAATTTTATAGTTTTGTTAATCATGTATCAATTTAATGTAATTAATTAATAATTAAATTTAATAGCGTCTTGACTTTTGATATTATATAAAGGGCACATTAAATTACTAAAACATTAACCTCAGTTTAGCGATGAATAAATTATTTATTCGCATCGGACAGACATTATTTTAATTAAATATTTTTTTCAGATCCGCAAATATTTTTTTTCAGCAAATTACGATCGGCAAAACACAAAAGATTAATCCGTATTCATGCGTATACATAATATCTATTGTATACAAACAATATTATCATGGAAAAAAGCACATATTCTTTATAAAATTACATAGAAAAAAAATATATAAATTATTCAAAGCTTTTCACTAATCCGCCCACACGCAGTTATGTTAATATTTTTGCTTCTTTATTTGTCATTGCCAAATTTGTGAACAAGATAAATAAATATTATGTACACGCGTCACATTAATTATATTCATAGCCGGGCACGTTTTTTGACATATTGTGACATGGGACCCATATTTATTGACTTTATGAGAATATTATAAAGTCATGTCATAGACAGCAATTAATTATGGATTCATACTAATTTATATGTGTATTGTTACAGTGTTATGTAAATCTATATTGGGATCTTTTGCAGATTCGTGACCGTGTTAACCTCTACCTGCCACATCCCACTTGCCCATAGACCATGCTCCGCGGGATACTAATTGAGAATCAACCCACAACAGCCTCACTGAGTTTTAAAATCAAAGACAAAAGAAAGTTTATATCAAAGCAATAATTTCTCAATCAATATAACATATGATATAAATTGAGAACTTTCGTATGAGGGAGCGGTTTATAGAATTCGTAATGTGAATTAATTCCACGCAACTCCAAGATAATATCTGCCACTGTATTTCTTAGATATTTATCTTCTCGGGAAAAAAAACATTAATAACTGTCATATGATTCTGGCCAAGCGAAAATGCTTAACTAAGCAAAAAGATCCCGGGAGGTCCGACAAAAACTGATTAAATGTCTGTACATGGTAGCCCATAATATAAATCAAGGGTTACGCGTAATATATCACGACACGTAAGGGGTTAAAACTGAGACTTGATATTTCATAGTTTATAAACGAAGCGAAAATAATAAGAAAACTCTCCTTATCTCGGCCATTATTTCGAAATATAAACAGTGAGGTGCTTGACTAACCGTTGAACAAATACAATCTTAACATACGAATCTCTTCCTGTTGCCAGCAACACCCACTTAGATTGAATAATAACAAGATTAGATTACATCTGTAAGGTCTTTGACTCTTTGTGAGGTCTCGAAAATCGACCATTGCATATAAGCGCGAATAAATCGCCGCAAAAGCTGTGTGTCCTTGTGCCGAATCTGGTGATGTAACCCATTGTAAACTTTGCTATTGTGTTATCTCGAAAAAAATAAATTTATTCCATTAAATGTTTGCGATAATATATGGCTTTCTATCAGAATGAGTTCTTATCCGTAATTTATGTAAAAATTAAAACTCAAAAGCTGAGTTATTTGGTCGTAAAAGTCACAACAATATGATAATGCGGACGAGTGTCAAAGGAGAATTTTGGAAAATCCGCCCAAATCCAATCTGAATGCTAACTAGGCGCCATTTTAATAATTACATGGTGAAATGTGTATAATTTTAATATATATTCAAATTTTTTCTATAGCACTTATATGATAGCAATGAATGGCAACAAATAATATTCAAAATAATCGCCCGATCTCTAAGAAATTCTATGATAATTGCCGAAATAATAGCTAAATTATACTGATTGTTGATTTAGAACCATACCGATGGACACAAGGCAACTGTGGAACGACAATTCAACTGTCAACAGCATCGACTGCGCATTTTATCCGCGTAAAAAAATCAAAGAAGAGTTTGAAAAGCCTAGTAAACTCATTGGGTTTTTATATTCCGGTAAAAAATCAATTATTGAAACTCTGAAACTGAGAAAATACCGACAATGTTTTACTTCGGACTAATTGTGTAAATAGTTGTAATATTACAAGTAAGGTATCACAACTTTCTTAGAGAAATTGTAAAAGTATACCTAAAAAAATATAAAGATATCATAATTAATATAATAATTAATCTTAAATTAAATAAATGATATAAGATTTACTCCCATGAAACATTTTATTTCTAAAAAATAGAAAAAGGAGATGCCGTGCTAGATTTCACCGTAATAAAGACATCAGCAGTTAAAACGCATTGCGGAAAATACGATGATGAATTTATTAGTTTCCTTTAACTGTATAATGTAATTCGTATTCGTCTAAAAAATAAATATTATAATCATTGTCCTTTATTGTCTGAAATTGCGGAAAAAAAATAAAAACAACAATATTCGCTGCTAATAACAATACGCGCGCGATGTTTTTTTCTCTCTCGCATGTACGGTACGATGTGCCGAGTACGAGTGACACGTGCTGCGAGAGCTCAGTCTGCGGCGAAACGTCGCCAAGAACGTTGGCATTATTAAGCATATTATGAATAATTATTTTTATGCTTTTTACAAAAAATCGATGAAGAATTCATCAATATTTTGACTTGAAATACTTGGGGTCCCTGAGATGATCTCCTAGCGACAACGTGGTTCGGAAGCCGATCACCGATTCTGAAAGAACTGGCTGCGATCATCAGAGAAGAAGTTCTAAACACACTGTGTGCATTGATGCAGCAATGGACTGGACGACAGAATGCCCTTGAGGATCAATCTACATCTATTAGTTTAAGCATCTCCAGAACATTTTAAAATGCTTCCATACAAGATCCAAATAGTCCAAGCTTTAGTAGCTGCAGTACGCAAGTCGATTTCAACATTTTGGAATAAGTATTTTGGGCACTATATTTGGGGCACTGAGAATTCTAGAAAATTACATCGGCATCAATCGAATCCCCAAAAATGCACTGTTAGGTGCAGTGTTATGGATGGAAGAGTCATCGACCCCTATTTCTTTGAAAATGGGGAAGATAAGCCAGAAAGAATCAACGAGGCCCTGCATAGGACAATCCTTGAAAGTTTTTTTACTCCCAGCGATCAAAGATAATCAGGAGGTTTGATCAACAGGATGGAGCTACTGCACACATTTCGCAATTATCAAATCTTCAATCGAAATCGAAATTAGGTTAGGTTTTTTAAGTTAAAGCTGATTCGCTTTTCATAAGTGTCGAGATGAAATCGTAGGTCCTTATTTTATCCCGCACAGAATCATCAAAGGATCCATACACCACATATGACGCAGTTCTCTTCTCCAGTACGCTGCAGCAACCACAATGCGATCGTCATCGTGACGTACTCGTACAAGTAACACTTGATCTTCCCAAGGCGATTGGAACGTTTACATAATAGAATGAGAATCAAAGGTGAACGGTCCTCATTGTTGTCCTAATCGAGCGTATCGGTCAGGATCCATATTTTATTATTATGTGTGAGCTTTTGAATCGCTGCGAGCCTCGGCTTTGATCCCCGAAATCCGTGTAGATAATTCATTCGAAACAGAAAAAGGCCGATCGGTACATGGGAGCTATTCATCATACGGGGATACCCACCGATAATGATGAATAGAAGTGGATGAGGAGGACGCGAGTGGGAAAAAGAAGACGTCGGTAATGCCCGCGTTGAGCCTCCCATTGCTTTTCATTTATTCTTGTACTTCCTTTTCTTCGTGACGAAGAAAAATGTTGAACACATTTCGTTTGCTGGCCACGGACCTCTTAAATGATGTGCCAGCATCAATCAGCGCTGTGTGCATTGTGCCCGATGCGTACGATATGTTCAACACGAAATACAGATCCAATTATCCACATACGTCTTAATGTGAACACACGGTAGAAATCGTTGATTTATAATTCTGTAAAAGAATCTATCAATCGGTACATTAAACATCGATATGATTGTAAACTGTAGCTTGTGGCTCGTTGCCTGTCTGCGATGGTTTATCGTTTAATTTATGCATATAGCATATGATTGATGATTTTAAACTCTGGCATTAAAATAAAATTACAGTTTGCCATAGGGACCATTATAAAAATTCAGTCGGAAATAATTATGCGTTTTGAATAATTTTATTAGGCGTCCCTGGAATTACTTATGCATGGGGATCACGATGCACATAAATCGGACCCTCGGTTAAATTGTCGGATAACAAAATGATTTTGACCATACAGAGATTTATATTTCAATAAAACATATCTATTCGGAGCCACAGATAGAATTTCCATTAGAAATAGCTTGGGATGGCAATAAAACTATGGCCCTATATTCTTTTACATACATTCTGTTCATATTTTATGGGAGATGGTAACAAGAGAACGAACATTTGATACGGATAAATTTTATACAACTAGTGATACATTATGGGTATATTTCCTATACGCAATTAATTTTTATATCATAAGTCCAAAATTAATTTATATTATATTTCTAAAGTGGTCCTTTTCAACTTCCAAGCTCTTCTGAAAAAAAAACCGTAGTCTCTTAATTTTTTTTTCAAATTTGGATATACTGGCGAATACGGAGACTAAATAGTAAAAAATCTCCAAGCATATCTAACCTTTTCAAGAGTTAACTATCAAGTATACTCAACTCCTTTTTACACGGTCAATATTTTCCATAAAATCCGCGTAAAAGATCATATTTTAAATAGATTTGATTTAACAATAAAATTACACTTTTACACGGCTTTTTGTGAAAAATATCGTCCATATAAAAAATACGTGTACAATACAACTAACAATATCAAAATACGCCAAGGGCAAGTGTACCAATAACATAAAATGTAAAAAGTCAACTTAAACAACCCTCTAAGTTCAAAAAAAATAAATTATTATAATTTAATCACGTCAATACATTAATATATATAGTTATTTATGATTAATTCGTGAGTAATCGTGTTTTGGCATTTTTTTTATTTAGCTTTGTAGCAAACGCCCTTTGGAAAATCGTCATCTTCTTGACTTGTTGTTAAGGAAAAATAATGTAATAATTATTCATAGTTGTTGAAAATATTCATTAACCTTTTCCAGACGTATTGGCCCCAAAGATTTGTTAGAAGACAATTTGAACAATTTTTTTATGAATCGGATGTCAGATCAAACACTATTAGATGCTTTGATTCATTTTCCCAATGAAAATCTTTTTTAATAAATTTGTGTAAGGGTTAATCGTCTCATGTCAATAGAGAATCCATGATCAATCATATACGCCCTGAGGCGAAAAACTTAGGTATATCCCACACGCTGCTGCGCGCCTGTAGACGCAAACTTTCACATCATTTTATAAATTATTAAATAAATAATTTAACATTTTTTATTCATCAAGTTCTGTTTAAAATTTGAGAAACGAACCACTAGTTCGAAAATAAAATCACTATACAAATTGTTAACATATGGTGAAACCAGATACAAAAAAAAAATCCCCTCATTAGACAATTTTTTGAGCGAAATACGAGACTTATGCAAAAAAAATTGGCTAACTTGAGTCCAAATTTCAGGTCAAATGTCGGTTTTGTTTCTATAACTATTGTATTTAGTTCGATTTTCGGTATTCTCAAGAATAAATCTATGGGAATTATATTTTCCAGCGCTGGCAAACCTTTTTACGCGATGTTTATTCATTGATACCCGATAAAATAAAATCAAATGGAGGTCATGTACGTGAGCATTTTTTTAAACAATAATAAATACATTAAAAATGAGTTAAATAATTAAAAAAAACATTCTAAGATTTGGGGAGCATGTTTGTTTTATTGAGGCACGCGGTCGAAAGTCGGAGAGCGCTCTCTGATAAAAATAATTAAAGGTGTTTTTCACTCAAAACATTGATCCTTTTCAAATGAACGTTTTAAATAGAAAATGTATTCAGGGCCGAAAATCTCTAATTGAATAGCCCTCGAATTTTACTATATTTGTTATCCATTAACATTTCTGCTCTGCTCCAATTACAATAACAATGGCATACAGAATTGGGCAATAAATTTCCTTGCGATATCACAGAGTCGGTCCGTAATTTTCTTGAAATTCAGTGGCATACGGAATAATTTAGTGACTCGCGTCCAGTTTAATAACCCCCCGCTTCCCCTGGCAAACCGACCTCGCAAAAGTAAAGACCCGTCCGCATTTAAACAATGGTCCAGACACAATACGTCCCATTGGCTCGACAACTGATAAAGGCAAACAAAAACGAAGTAGAGGAAACCGGCCCAAAGTGACGGTCTCTATGGTGGAACCAAAGATAGGGACCGATCCAGATTTATGACCCCGCCCAATCTACATGATTCTGTGTATAAATACAATACAGCATTGCGACCACTTGAACCTAAATTCCATTATAAAAATCGTAAATGTCAACTGTTAAATATCGCAATATGACATTGCGCATCGATACCAAGAGAGTTGACCCTATTCAGATCCGGTGAGAAGCGACGATTGACCCGAATTGTCAAAGATCGGAGATTGAATAATTCGCACATTAGACAATGATCTATGTAAGTACACGTGCAGAATCATTTTCTCTCATTGCCGGACATTATAATCGTCTAAGATGGTGCCCTATTTAGATCGTGTGCAGGTAAAATTAGCATATTCCGGTCGTTGAAATATAAATTTTGATATCCCGTGTTTATTTTATTAAAAAAAAATCTTTTAGCGTGTATCCAAGACATGGAATTAAACGACGTGATTTTCGAATACACGGTAATCCGAACATTTGTCTTCATCAACCACAAAAAGTGAAGATACGATCTATGGATCTGCGGTTGGTAGTAGTGCCAGAAGACAAATTGTGGAATATCCATTACGTTATAAAATCCGAGGCGTGATACATTAAATTTACATGAAACGTAATATGTATGAAATATCTTAATTTTTCGATCGAATCAATAGCAATACCTCATTTGCGATTTTAAAATCAAATAGCGTTTAAATTAATTATAAACCGTATTCAATATTTATTTTTATTTTAAAACCTTATCGCAATATTCGAATTACTTTGCGCGTCTTTATTTTGCAAAATTATTTATATGTTATTTGCTTTGACCCGAGATGATTAGAAAATGATAATAATATTACCACAGAAAATAACATCTCGAAAAAAATAAGACGACATCATTATATGTTAAAATTATATCAATTTCATAGAAAAATTCGTGAAAAAAACGGAAAATAGCCAAATATAATCTCTGATTCGGGCTGTTTATAACAGCAAAGGATAATATGAAAGATTCATCATTAGAGATACGTGATTATCGCATTTTGCGATAAATGCGACATAGAAGCGTAGAAGCGATAAATGCGATATAATTGCGAAATTTTGAAAATTGTGAATAGATGGGAAATTTTCCATATATCGATTTTCTTGAAGAATGACTATAGAAAATCCTCCCAGTCTCTATGGTCAACTCTTGTCTATTGTCTATGATGCCACGTACTTAGGTTGGTACTTGTTTTGTGATATAAAAAGTGTAGCAAAAGGAAGAATTATAGAGTTGTATGAGTCTGATACAAATACATTAAAAATTCAATGTAAATTTGTTAGCTAGATATGCAATAAATTTATTAATTTAATTGATAAATTTAGAAGGATCTTCGTACCCCTTTTCCCATTTATTGTGGGATGAAATTATGGGAATCAAAAATTCTCTCGGTTATAACATACCACACGAAACTAGAATTAATAGATATTCCTAAGTCGCTAAGTATTAACTGATCCGTCACGACGGCTCGAAACCAACGCCGCTGGCCAATGGTGTATATTTTGTATGAAATTGAGCACAAATTTCAAGTCAAGAATTGATAAATTCTTCGTCAATACCTTGACATTTAAAAAAAAGTGGATTATACTATGAAAAAAAATAGTTATTCATGATATATATTAGTAGAAAAATCGTGACGTGCGAACAGGCCCGCTCCCGATCGGCGAATGTTGTTTCTCCATTTGCACAGGACGATATTTCTTCTCGCTCGCACTTACACATGCGCGATATTCTTTCTCGCTATATACCGCATCGGCACGGCTAGGTTAAATAAAATAATTTTAACTTAGGCTTGCCGATGTGGTGGGTATATTGGTTACCCCAAGTTTTTGATTTTTCTCGAATAACTCTTTATAAATCCTACATGTCACAAACTTTTTGTATTTGTATAAAAAAAAGTCTGAAGAATAAATATCACAAATAATCATTGTCCTGTATTGTCTGAGATTGCCAAAAAAATTAAAACAACAATATCCGCTGTTGTTACACGTGCGCAATGATTTTTTTGGCTCGCATCCGGTACGATGTGCCAAGTGCTAGTGAAACGTACAAGTAATGCGTGCTGAATGTCATGAATAACTATTTTTTTTAGAATAAACCAATTTTTAAAAAATGTCAGGATATAGATGAGTTAAACAAATCAACCTGCGACGATTCCAATAACTAGATTTAGTGTCAACTAGAGCAGTGCTTCCCAAATTATGGGCCGCGGCCCTCTGAGGGTCGCAAGATTCCTCGCGGGGGCCGCGAAAATATTCAGTACAAAGTACAAATATTCATTTATATGTATATTTTAAGAATATATACATGTCTGTTAAATAATAAATAATATATGAGAACATATCATACACAACAACAACAAACAACAACAAAGAACATTTAACCATTGGTACGTCAAGATATTAATGAAGAATTCATCAATATCTCGACTTGAAATGGTTGGAATAAGAAAAAAATGAGGACAAATAAGAAAAAAATAAGAATAAATAATAAAATGAGAATAAATAAGAATAAATAATAATAAAATGAGAATAAATAAGAAAAAAATAAGGACAAATAAGAAAAAATAAGAATAAATAATAATAAAATAAGGAAATAAAAGAAAAAATAATAATAAAATCAGAATAAATAAGAAAAAATAAGAATAAATGAGAACAAAAAAGAACAAAAAAGAAAAAAATAAGAATAAAATCAGAATAAATAACAATAAAATCAGAATAAATAATAATAAAATAAGAATAAATTAGAAACAAGATTATTTAACATTTTGTGCAAAGAGATGCGGTCTAGTGTACTTGCTTTCTTACCATCATAGTGAAGTACGATGGCTATCTCTGGCGGAAAGGTTTTAAAAACGATTTTTTTGTGCTGAATATAAATATGTGTATTATAATTGTAGAATATTATTGGCAAATAATCTTAATAAAACTAAAAATATTTTTTATTGGGCGGAGGGCGGGAATTAATTTCTTTCAGATTTAGGGGGCCGTGACATGAAAGTAATTGGGAAGCACTGAACTAGAGTTTAGTGAAGCCTAGGTTTGCTGCCACGAAATTTACAGGACAAAGAAAACTCAAACAATTATATATATTTTTTAAATAGCTAATTTATTTGATTTTTGATATTTAAAATATAAAATTTTCAGATGTCGTTTGCGTTTATAATAATCACGATGAAAGTGCAATGGTGTAATGTCAAAGGTCTTTCGTGACCCCGTTGCCGATCATGTCACAGCAAACGAAACAATGACGATCGTCTCGAATAAAAGAACCTATTCACGCTCACTTAGAGATCCATCCCGATTAGGAAAATCAACAGACACCAGATCGAAGATAACTCCGGATCGGCTCCATCATCGTAACTGTTTTTCGGAAACGTCGGCGAGGCAGCTGAGCGCGATGGTCCAATGGTCGTAAGTAGCATGTAAGCACCCACCATAACCGGTGCAAAATTAATATAATACAACGAAGATACGGCGAGCAAATTGAATACGGGCAGCCATTACAGATTGGTCTCAGTTAATGGGTGGCCCAAATTCAACGGCCAGGTCCGTAATTACGAGTCGAGGGTCTGTATAAGATACGCGACGGTGGCACTAAGATACTCCGTGATATATTATGCCTACATCTTGAACCGGCGGTTTTCAGAAAAGTGCTGATGAAGAGACCCTTGATTATGTGAACGGAAAACCCTTTGACAGACACCCGAGGCGTGACCCCAATCTGATGCTGAAAGTTTTAGCGCGACCTTCTTTTTTGGGTCCCCTTTTCCATAACAATATAATAATATACGAAGGCGCAATATTAATTAAACTCGTATTCGATCTACATTTTTACAACGCCATATTGTTATAGCAGACAGTGTTGCCAAACATTATACAATCCAATTATGCCCCAACAATTGTATTAACATGTGTTAAAATATCGGTTTGTGACCTATAGACGAAGCGATATTGCCCAGAGCCGACATGTGGTGGCAATAAAAGATTGAATATATCAGGGGTCGTGTAATATCGACGTTCGAGCCAAATTTTATTAGCCGGCGGCTTCGGCAAAATGTGTAATATCCTCAAAAAAAATCGCACGCACTTCCATAGAATGGCATACTGTAATAAAAATAAAATAAAAATTGAAAATAACCGCATAAAAACATATTGTTATCCATATGATATTATTGTTAATTATAGATCAAACACAATAACAAGATAGAGCATCTTTATCTTGTTAAAAATGTGATAACAAATTAAAAGGTATTAATAAAGAGATATGTGTAGACATTTCTGCTATTATTTCGAAATACTGTGATTAAAATCTGGGTTATGGGGTAAATAAACCTTTTAACTGCCCATCCCGCATATTTATATACATATGTACAACACAAGTAATTTATTCACTTATTCTCATCCCGTATAAATACGTTCTATGTACATTAGATGCAAAATCTCTTATTATTGAAATGTCTGATTTATTCTCAGCATTTTATATGTAATTATTCACAGAAGTAATATTAATATTAGTAACAGTTTAATGAAACACATAATTAAGACGATCAGTATACAGTGGAACCCCTAATTACACTACTCCGAATTACGCGCTGAGTTGAAATATTGCCGCAAATCCCCCAATTGTACGGCCGCATTCACATACAGTCAAACGTTGGCTAGCGACGGCTTCACTCCCCCAATTACACGACTCCAAATAACACGGTCCCGATTTTAGTATTAGTGGGATTTAACTGTATTATACTAAAAAATATTTTTATCAGATAAAATCGTATTTCAAACAAAATATTAAAAATAATGACATCAATATTATTTATTTTATATAAATCCTATATATTGTTCATAAATTTCGTAAGCATATGTATTTAAATAAACAAATATGCGGCCGATAAAGATCGCGCTCAGAAAAGCTTATAAATAGGATCCCGGCCGATTAGGGTTAAAACCCATCCGTCACGGCGGCTCGAAAACAACCGCGTCGTCCAAAGGGTGTCTCTCAGATATCCCATTAAGCATTTTAAGTCCAAGATATTGATGATTTTCTTAAAAAAATTCTAACAAAATAACTATTTTTGTGATATTTGAATACTTGATTTTTTTCGATGGTTTCGGCCAATTGTTTCTTTTTTGAAATGTACACATTTTTTAAATACACAATATATTTCGCAAAAAAATGTAATTTTTAAATTAAAAAATCAAAACAAATTTTTAAATGGGGGTGCGGGAGACATATTTTCAGATTCAAAGGGGTGCGGCTCACTCAAAAGGTTAAGAACCACTGTTCTAGTATATACATGATATGCTTCATAATTTGGTCGATATTTTGGATTTTTTAACTAATCAATATGACGCGTAAATGACAATACTCTCGGCGATGCCTCGCCGCACGTGTCATTCGAGCCTTTCACTCGCACTCAGCACATCGTACCGGATGCGAGCGAGAAGAAACATTGCAGACAATAAAGAACAATGATTATTCATAATATTTAGTCTTTACTTTAGACAAATGAAAAACGTTTATGACATATAGGATTTATATTAAAATACTAAGTAAAACGTCGTTTTTTTCATGTTCGGATCACGCGAAACCTTTTCGGCAACCAATATGGCTAATAATGTCAAGATACGCCAGGAACAAGTTTGCCTAACTGGTATCTCTTATAAATCTCTGATATAATTACGCACAAATCTGATTTTCATTATTTAAAATTTTGGAAAATACTCTGAAAACGCTATTAAAACATTGTAGTCTAGAAATGTAAAATTGAATGAGTTAATTAAATGTTTTTTTTATTCCAACTTAATAACTTCGAGAGACTTTTACTAAATTTCTGGATTAGGAATTAACGAGAGCAGCAAGATTTAGGCCAAGAAATATAAAAATAAAATTATTTTAAATAGCAACGAGTATTTTACATCCTTATGGCTAATTATCTTACTAATTTTAAAAATCATAAAATCAATATTTATGCACAACAGGCTATTATTATTCTGCTGCATTCTATAACGGTCGAGGTACAGCGACGTTATACCAGTGAAAATTAAATTTTATATTATGATCTTGCTCATCTTATCATTAAAATAGTAATAAATATTTTTAATGCTTATAATTCATATTCTTTGCAAAATATGTGTTTTTTCAGAATATTTAACATATTTAAAATTATATATGTGAATATGTAATACGTTCATCCTCTTGTATTCTCATCATACATACACCTGAGAATATATAAAAATTGCATCTGTCTGGCGGTAAATTCAGACATATCATAGTCTCCACACAATTTATATATGATTTCAGTCATAAATCACTATGAACGTCAAAATACGAAATTAAACTTTAACAAAGAGAAAAAGAAAACATATCCAATTCCAAGTGTCTTTCGTATTGTCGTAAAAAAACGCAACAATTCAGTTTTACGTCTCTCTCTCGTGATTTATACGAAATTGAAAAAAGTTATTTATTTATGTACAAAATGCAATAAGCGAGAATGATTTATGACACTGTGCAAATCCAATCAGCATATTGACCCTAGGTCAAAAATTTGACGACGCAACTTTTAGATCATAAAGGCGTACAAAGCTCAAATTGCATTCGGAGCACGTTGCAAATGTGCGACATCATAAAACTTCATTTCTTTAAGGTGGGCGATCGAGTTCCGTTAGAGAGATCTTGCAAAACGTTGTGTTGTGACTAGATGATACGCAATCCTCATTAAATACAGTTGATTAAATATTAAATTTAAGAAAAAAATTGACATCAATAGCATCAAATGAATCTATTGAATGCACAAACTTGCAACGCAATGTTCATTAAACACCGAATGAAATGAGCATTGCAAATCCGCGTGTTGATAAATGATCACTTCCAAATTATGTAAGGTCAAAACCGACGAAAAAATCCAACTCGCAATTCACTAACTCGATAACCATTGTCGAGATCTAAACAGAGTGGCGAATATAAAAAAAATGGCACAAGATGAATGATGATTTAAAAAAATCACCTATGATCTAACACCGTAATACTATTCGATAACAGCAATAATTGGGCAATGGACCTCGGTAATATTTTTTTTTTCGAAAGTTCTAGTTTAGTAAAAAAAAATATAAATATATATAACCGTCCCGTAAGTTGTGCCACACACGTATGACATTTTTCACATTCCAAAACTATAAATTTATTATTACAGGATCGTAATACAGAATGATGGCGATAAAGCTCAAAACGTTCGGGGCCTATTCAAAAATCGACGAGGAAAAAAAACAGGTATGTTACCGAACCTTATGGGGAAAAATATATATCACCATAAAAACCTACGAATTTACGATTCTAAACTTGTAATAAATAGCGATTAACGCGTCTGGTTACACTTCCGCCATGATCTACTTTGATGGCTCGTAAAATTTGTAATAATAATGTCACAGGCTATAATACGATATTTATGTTGAATAAAAAAAATTACCTTAGTCCGGAGATTCTCAAACCAGCCTAAATTCTAAAGCAGCAACCTTGCTGCAATCATCTGAATCTGCATCATTTCTGAAAAAAAGAAAAATATAATAAATCAACATTGACGTATATTACGTTTACATTACATAGAACACAATGCTATAAAATATTTTTATATGCGGACGTATTATAGAACGATTCAATTAAATGCATCGGACGTTTACGACGAAGATCAATTGAATGAGATAAAATTATATTTTAATAGATGCGTGTGAAAATTATTATAATTTACATAATTTGTAGGTAGTAAATGTTTTCTCCATTTTTTTGCAAAGCAATTACATGATTTAAAAGTGCTTTCGCAAAATTGAAACATAAATATCGTACGGATTCTATCTGGAGCTTTTGCGAGCCCCTGGAGGTTAAAATCCTCTGTAAATATATATTTTCTTCAAATATCTTCTACGTAAAAATAATACATTTATTAGAAATGTTTGTCTCATTAAATTAACATTAAAAAAGTGTTGTTTAGAATATAAACAAGGAAAAAATATAATTAGATATGACAGTATTGTATAGTGGAGGTAAAAAGCTTTTTACGCTAATGGCTAATTAATTAACATTATTTTTATTAATATTTCAAACTTGTGTATATAAAACATATAAAGCAAAAATATATTGGGATAAATAAAAAAAATGAGTTTGATTGTCAATTCTCCGATTTATTTCCAATTCTTTTAATTCATTTTTCAAAGAAATCAAATGTTCTAACAATGAATAGGCGATCAATTTATGATAACAAGTTTTTTTTTTACTTTCTTGCATTTTGTATCGAGTTCAAAGGAATGGCGTAGCAATCTATATCATAGAAAATTCTCAAGCATAAGCTGGACTAGAAGTCCCGTACCTCGTTAGTAAAAAAAACTTTTTCAATTTTCATTTTAACTAAAAAAAAGGGGTTTCAGATCAATTTCATGCCCAGTTTGTTTATAAAACTTTATTATAAGCTCTATTATTGCGCGAGTACAAAAAACGACGTTATATCATTGATGGATAATGATATATCATTCTTCAGCAGTCAGAGAGTTTAAGAAGAAGACATAAATTTAATTTTCAGAATAACTCAATACAAAATACGACTGCTTAGAATCGTAATTTACTTTTTATCTTTAGCGTTACCGGCGCCGTGTATTGGATGGATGGGGGGCGGCAGCGGGATGGGGGGGATCTCGTCACCATTCGCTGTGTTGCATTGCAACTCGAAACTGTCCCACGTCGTCCATACTAAGTTCAGTTTTCGTTCCGGGTTAATTAAAAGAAAATATATCACTTCGGTTACAGTTTTTGTTACGGAAAAATAACAGTTTATTTGTATTAAAAGAATATACAATAAACCGATATTAACCGTTATCTTATCGGTTCAGATCCGGGGTTTCATTTCGAGAAAAAAATGTTTTAAGCGGTTTTCGATTCACTTTTTTTTTTAATGAAAACGCAACGAAATCCAGAAAAACTAACGGTTTTAGACCCTGGTTGAGAGGTTCTTCAGCGTATTAACAAATATAACACAAACTTAATCAGTCCAGACTAAACAATCTCGCATTGCTGGTCATTGAACATAAACAAGCATCGAAATGGAGCTTATTGGTTATTTTTCAAACCATAAATCAATAGGGAAGAAGTTTTAAAATTAGTGAATTGATTCTAATTTATTTTATGTAGTAGGCCTACATAAAATAAATTAGAAAGAAGGTATGAATAAAAGTCTCAATTTACGTAGACACTTATTTATGAGATATATTTTTCTAGTCTATTTGGGATTTTTCTAGAATAACTCTTTTAATATAAATCCTACATGTCACAGACGTTTTGTATATATCTGAAAAAGTCTAAAAAATAAATATTATCAATAATCAATGACCTTTATTGTTCGCAATTGCGAAAAAAAATAAAAACAACAATATGCGTTTCTATTCGCTCCGTACCGGATGCGAGCGAGAAAAAACATCGCGTATCGCATTGATTAGTAGAAAAAATCTATTTTTCTTCGATATTTTGGATTTTTCAACTAATATATATAATGAATTTTTATTCTTAGATAATCCATTTTTAAAAATGTCATCAATATCTTGACTTGAAATGCTTGGGGTCTATTTTCATACATTAATTTCATACTAAATGGACCCCATCGGCCGACGCCGTTGGTTTCGAGCCGCCGCGGCGGATCGGTTAATGCATAATTCGCATTTGCTTCAAAGCATATCTCATGTATTGGAATATGATATACGCACAATAAAATAAAAGTCAACAATAACTCTCGACATGTGACCGTTACACGGTAGAATGAAGAACTGCATCAATCAGCACGTGCCAAATACCCGAGCGAGGTTCAGAAGTCGGATTTCCCCGTGTTGATTTTTGACATTCCGCGCAGATGCGCGTGCGCAGGTCCGCGGCGATCAGGCGACGGGATCGCCATGGCAACGGCGACGCCCGCCGCTCCGTCTGCATAACATCACGTTCGGCTCCGTTTATTTGCGCTAGAAGATCGTTTTGTTTGCACGCACGGCCAACAGGTCGGCCTTGCGAAAATGGGATTTTTGCGCAGCCGCCGCTGACACGTCTGCAGCGCGTATGCAAAGCGATTGTCGACACACACGGCCAAGATGTAACGAGCAAAAAGAGCGGCGGGGTATTAAAAAAAATGGCTAACGGGGAACAAAGGTGATTTGCGGTCGCCTGGTCGGAAATGTGGCCATTTGGCTATCGGGCCGAAAAAAAAATTTACAGCTTTGTCTTTTTTTGCGCGTTTGTCCCGAGCCGAATGCGTGGACGATTTCGCAATTCTTATGTGTCCAAAAAAAATATTTTAAAAATACTAAAACACACATTTACCCCTCAATTAAAATTATCTAATAAGTAAAATGTTAGAGATAATTTTTATTTAAACGCGTTATCAATTATCAATTTATTAAACGCGAAGAACCAATTTGACTTTAGATTGGCATCGATTAACTCACTTCCTGTCTTTCAGGTGTGCTCAACATTTTTCATCCAATTAGCGCACATAAAATCATGGCATTTCTCCGCGATAACCATATCCATAATTCGTATATGGATGTAGCGGAAACAATTCAATTACGCAACAAAAATGATCGTTCGTTTGCTCTAAAACGAGATAAAGCGCGTTGACAATGCGTACAATAGTGAGTATAACCCTTCGACCTAAACCTTAATTCGTACAATCTGATATTGCAGACATAAGCTGCGCAAACATGTTTGTTTACGAGATCAAATCTGGCCTGCGTTATTTTTTTAACGGAGGTAGGACAGCTTATCAGAGCCCATTAAGATAATGAGACCTCATGCGTACACTCGAGCCCTCCTTTGAGCAAGTGCGTTCAATTGCAGGAAGTGTCCATTACCGAGTGCGAGAGCAAGCTGCAACATCCTGTCTTGTTCTCGGGATACCTCGGGTATGTACCGGCAGATATAGAGAATCGTTTTTCTTCCTACACCACCTGCACACCCGTTTCAATGAAAAGGGCGACCTATGAATAATAAATGTCGAATTTGGACTAAGGGCGATAAAACACCCGAATTACCCAATGAATTTGGTAGGACCTGGAATGTTGCCATACGTCAACTAGAGCTTCGAATGTTTTCATATGATATATTTTATATTATCCATTTATATTTAGCGTCATATTCTGGCAATTTTATTACATGTCATATATGGAGGAAACCAGTTATCGTATAATTCAAAACTGGGCGTGGTCAGCGTTTGGATGGGTGACCTCTACAGAGCAACTGCGTGTCTTAAATCAACAGAAGGCATGGGGTTCATCACATAAAATATCAAATCCAATATATAATTTTATTCTCGTTAAAGAATCGTGTATCAAATCAAGTCTGTTGCAATCGGATGACTCATAAAATGCGATACAGGTTTTTATCCAGTTTGCTAAAACATCATGCTATTGAAAAATCATATAATGGATTCTTAGAAACGATTCGCAAAATCTCAGCATTGACAGTGTTTGAATAAGAGCGCAGATTCTCGGTAAAGGCGCAGGGAGGACCCATGGCAAATTTATTCTATTGGCATCGGGACAAATGGATAACACCATGCTGCGACCATAAAACGACAGGTTATATGATTCACGCCATTAGTGGCCCTAGGCATTTCAATGTCCATGGTTAATAGCCGCCATTTACTGGCGGCCAGCGCCAACGTATCTCGCAGAGCCATCTGCAACAGCAGCAGCAAGTGCAGCACTTGCACGGTTGATGAACGGTCCTCAACATTAACCTTATGTAGAGTTAGAATGCGACACGATAGTCGTCGACAAAAAATATATTCTCTCATATTTGCAGGGGCGGCTCGTCCATATACACTGCGGACAAGCAGCACCCCCAAGCAAATCGTTCAATTTTTATCTAGTACCCGCCTTTACGTTACAGTATTCTACAAATAAAAACCATGTATGACTTCTAAATTATTTGAAAAACAATTTTTCAAACTTTGCTTGAGCAGAAAAGAAAATTTATCTTATTCTTAGATAGATGCCCTGCTCATTCAACAATTTTAACACTGAGGTATATAAAATTACCCCTTTTCCCTTCAAACTGTACTAGTAAACTGAAGCCATTGGATTTGGGAATAATCTGTGATTTTAAACTACCGCAAAAATCTGCTACTTATATTTTTATCAAAATTAGAACGACGAGAAGATCGCAAAAAAAATTAAGGTATCTATTTTAAATGCAAGATTACAGCTTCGACGCCGACCAAAAATTCACATATCTCGGCCTATTTATTACATATAATAATGAAACTAATTTGGAAGTACGAAGAAGAACCATGCTGGCAAACCGGTGCTACTTTGTACTTTAACAGGTACTTTGTACATCTACGGTCGAGTTTTCGTCTCAAAGAAGACAAAAGTCGGGCTCTACATGACCCTCATCAGGCCCGTCCTAACATACGGGTCTGAATGTTGACCTTTGACAAAACAAAATGAGCGACAACTGAATATCTTGAAGAGGAGGATTCTAAGACGAATATTTGGAGCCGTATTCGACGACTTCAGTGGGCCGGTCACGTGTCAAGGATGCGGGACAGTCAGCCGCCGAAAAGCTTATAGTTAACAAGCCTTTCTGTCCGCGGAGGAAAGGAAAACCAAGGCTGAGGTGGTTGAACTGTGTACAGAGAGATACTGCATCATATAAACTTACCGAAAGATGGAGCGACGTAGCGGTAGACCGTATAAAATGAAGAAGGGTGTTGGATGAGGCCAGGGTTCTACAATAGGGCTGTTGCACATATAAAGATTATAATTATTTTAAGAAGTAATGCTTTACACTGTTAGAGAATGGTGTAAAATTGAAGAAATAACAATCAAAAACTGGAAGATAGAATCAAACGTCAAAAACACTAGTAGCAGATATTACGACGCACAAGACAAAACATTCTCATCGATTTATAAGATCGAAAGAGCTGTAAACCAACACAAAAATATGTACCAAACTGATCTGCGTGATTGTCTAAATAAACATTAGCTTACAATTTTTTTCTTTCTAACCAGGAATCTACGTTTTCCATCCAATTACGTAAAAACGGAGTTTCACTATATCGTTAGCGCTACCAGAGTCGTGTATTGGATGGATGCGGGGCGGCAGCGGGGTGCGGGTATTCTCGTCGCTATATAAATATGCTTTTTTTTTAATTTTAAACTTCCATCCGTAGCACCCCTAAATATTTTACCCAAGAGTCGCCACTGCATATGCGTGTAGTATCTCAGATGAGGTGTGATATGCGTTTAATACGCGCAGCATCATCGGCGCATGCGCATTAGAAACTGAATTTATAACATATTATGATACCGCACAAAACAACACGAATAAATTTATTTCAAAGAATCGTTTTAATTAATTGAGTTTCTCATATTACAATCAAAAAAAATATTTGAAATTATATATTTTTGGCTTCGTTTTAGAATTAAGCAATAGCAAACCAATTATAAAATAAATACGTACATAAATAAATATCGGATGAGATAAGAAAATAGCCACTTGTATTAATATTAATATTATTAAAACTGGCGGAAAAAAATAATATTTTCTCTCGAGCTACATCCGGAAAAAATATACGAAAAACATTTTCAGCCGAGGAGAAAATTCGGCGTTTTAATTAAAAGCGATTTTTCTCGTTGTTATTATATTATTTAATATCCGTCTCTATTATTGCTCCGTCGATGATTGCCGTCGTTATTATGTTAACAGTTTGAGAACAACTGCATTATATTATAGCAAGTTGACGAGTGTGGGCTTGCGACTCGCATATAATAAGATGCGCGTAGGATTTCATTTTTATAACAACTTTGTATTATAGCAATAGAAGTGCATTTTATGCGAAGTTCGCAGAAACGTTCATATTGTACGCAATTAAATGGCAAATGACGGAATAATTTTTGAATTACGGGACGGAAAGCAAAGCAAATTTGGCTCTGACATTGCACATTTCAATTTGCATAAATATCCATATATTTAAAAAAATAAAAAAATAAAAAACGCTTCGCAATATGATAATTTCAGGGCTGACGCAATATCATATTCATTATTCACTACAAAGTATCCCGAATATAAATAATGTAAGAAATTTAATATACATCAGGGTTGGACAAAGGATCCCAATATGAATGGTTCGGTTAACCAAGGGACCCATATAATAAGGGTTCAAGTTTCAATATTGCTCACATTTTGTAATACATCTCATGTGATCAACATGTTAATTTGGTCAATGCTCGGCTTTGATCGACAGTTGAGATTTTCTGACACAACATATCCGAGCTCCCGCTTGCTTTTAACACGCCGACGTCGTCTTCTTTGTCAATGGATACGAAAAAATATATTGTCAGTTCCATAATAGACGAATTTCAAAAGTGGAATTTCTGGTTTTGACTGATCGCTTTACACGCCGAATATATTACATATAAATGACTCGTAAAACGTTCAATTGGTTTATAATAATATCGAACGGGGCCATAGGAATTTTACGACTCAATTCGGCGTGTAATTTTGAGGTCCACTACTCAAAAACAATGCGCTAAAAGGCGCGAACCGTGCTCATCGCCATTCGTGGGCAAGCAAAAATTACTTTATTAAAGACATAACAAGGCGAAGTACCAGATGCACTTTGCATTGAAGCAATGGGATGTGCCTAGTGATGTCGTCACTTGATCGTAAATTGGTCGTAATGTGGACGCGAGTACTAAACTTTGAAAAGTTTGCAATGAAATACAAATTGCAAATTACGCAGAAGATTGGTTTCCATACTACAACATCTCAGCATCTCCGCAGCTAGTAAAAAATAAATCATCCTGAGATGTAAGTGAATAAAAAAGTTGAAGGTAAACGATGCTAAGATAGAAAGAAGCTGTCGTGACCCCACAGTTTAGATCTAGATAAATTAGGAGGTACAGAATTACTTCTAATCTCCCCGAGAACAGATAAAAAATGAAAGGGTAATAATCAAATAGATCATCTATTTCTGAAAATTAAAGGCACTTTTAGAATATTCTAAATCAATGAAGATATGGATCTGAATGAAGTATATATGTTTTAGACTCAATTTCTTTATTAAATGCGAATTCTTCAAATGATTTTCGTGAAGATTGAAGAACACGTCAAGGATACAACCGTACTTCAACTTCATGTTTTAGGCTAAGCTTCTCCATCAAATGCGAATTCTCGTTTTTTCATAGGATCGAACAGGCTACAGTCCAATAGAGTATGATTAAGTTCAAAATGATGATGTAAGATGCTTTAACTTCAAAATGTTTATACTGGAAATCATCAATAAGGACAGAAGTATGAAGTAGCATAACAGAAGTATGAACAGTAAGAAGGACGTTAAATTCCTTGAAGATCGAACTCTGCGATGCTAAAAATTTACTACTTTGGACACATCATTCGTGAATAAAAGTATCGCCTTCTGCAGACCAAGGTAAACTATGCAACTTTCGCAACTGGACCAGTTTGGGAACTACACAATTGTCCATCTCGCCAAAACAGACAATTTTTCGTCTGAAAACTGACAAGGCATCTAAGGAACAGATAATAACGTGCCTTTTTACCCCTACGAAAACAATACTTCATATTCGTAGAAAAAGTGAAACAATGCATTCTTTGCTCGTAGATTAAGCCTATTAAATTTTGAATGAAGAAATACGAAAGAATATTAATATATAAACAAAACACGTTGTAATAAAGATAATTGAATCTTTCGCGAAAGTAGACCAAAGAAGATGTTGGATAAAATCCGTGAGTATTTAATTTTGATCGAAATTGTATCAGGCACAATTGAGGTCTAAATCATGATGAAGCGCCGATCATTGAGGAGTTAAAGAAACATCATGAAGAACGGAAGCAAATAATCTATTGCCAAAATACAATTCGTAGTAATGAAAAGAACTATCAAAGCTATGGAAAGATGAAGACTGGATGCCTTGAAAAAGCGAATAAATATATCCATTTTTGAGGATTATGATATGTTTTACTAACCAGTGTTAGGCCTAAACTATTGCGGCATTTGTTCAATCGCCAATAAATTCAAGGAGGACTGGAAGAAGATCGTACAATACAAAACTAACCATGGTCACGTACCTCATGAATAAGGCAACGACCATGAAGAATATCTTATGCAATAAACAATTATAATCAAAATTGAAGAAGCGTTGAACAGAGATGCTAATTCCAATACAACACGATGCCCGCATCTAAAACCATTACCAACCTCCGCAGTATGAGAAGCATCCTAATTAATTCCGGCAGAAAAATAAACAATAAACAACTCATTCGAACGCTGTTGAGATTGACCGCAATTATTCAAATACACCCTTGGGTTTATTGGAGTACCGCGGCATCGTTAAAGAAAATCGACACACATCTGAAGAAATCCACTTAATTAAGCTATTCAGCTTCACCCACAACTGGAAATCGATCCATTTTACATCGAAACACCATTAGAATAATGCGACACAGAAAACTGTGTGGGTTGAAGAACGATATTTAAAAAAAACTTGACGACACCATTGTTTCGGTCATCTTCATCTCTCGATACGTACGGAAATAGAAGCGTCAGAACAAACAAAAATGTGTTTATATTCCTGGTTAACGACCACGTGTAATCGAATATAAAGACAATAGTTACTGATGCACGCGGTGCTAATTGTAGAAGTTGTCCACGTGTATTTGTTTAGGTACCATCCGTGATGATGCGTGTTTGCTATGTGGAAACACAACACGTGTGAGAAGAGAAACATGTGAACTTTACCACGTAAATGAAAAAAATAAACAAAAATCAATATAAAATACATTCACCACCAATTCCTTATCTACTAAATTGTATAATGCCTGTTCGGATGACATTGGTAAACACTTGATATAACGACTCAATTGATAGCAATATAATTTGCGATAATTTGAGATAAATTTTGACAAAAATAATAAGATAAATAACAAAAAAAACGTATTAACGCGATAAATTTAATGCATTTACCATGTATCGACAGTATAACAATGCGTTTAATTATTACAGCAACACAATAAAGAAATCGTTCTAATCATATTCTATAAAAACGTATCTATAAATATTTTATAAGGCTTACGTATTCAATATTTTCCAAGAATATTTCCGTCGATTGTTGGGCACGGTCAGACTGCTTGACGCCCAAACATTAATAATAAAGATGGCTGATAAGATATTAAAATATTTTCCGATATGTTGTAAAAAAAAATTGACACGTCAAATATTCGTATTGTGTGCATGCTATTTTATTATAAAATATTATGACAACTTGGCATTTTAAAATTTGTCAATAATGCAAAGAATTCAAATATATACTGTTACAGCCATAAATCAAATTATTATGCAAGAATTTTTGGCGTAAATTAAATTTTTCCGCGTTAAAATCGCAATTTATGTCTGTCTTCACATTGCAAAAATATAAAAAAAAATGGATTATATAGCGAAGTTTATCTTATCTAACCAAGTACATCAAATAGAACGAACGCACACATCTTAAATCAACAATAGAATTTAATTCACTTATATAATAAATCAATAAACACATATAAATAAATATATATATATAGAAATATAATAATATAATTATAAGCATCAATAAGAAATTTTATAATTAAAAAAAAACATATAAGACTCAGCAGCATTCTACCTTATCAAAAGAATACAATTAAAAATAAACATCATATCGAATAAACGGTAGAGGCTTCCTTATTTATTCGAGTTTATCTTAAAATTAGCCTTAATTAACATCTGAAAAGATCCAATAATTGGCCTTAATTGACTCCATAACCGCCACCCCTTTTTATAATTTCCTCCCTAAAATCGCAAACACAAATTAATCAATCTCAAATCTTTCAAAGATTTAACAAATTTCGCCGCCCTAAATATAATATACTCACTTTTAGACAAAAATTAAAATAATGAAAAAAATACACAACTACGCCTTCCATTCCTCCAGATCTTTCATCTAAATTAAATTAATCTATCTTGCTTTAGCTCTTCTGAAATTATGGATTTTTTTAAAATGAATTCGTCTAGCATCATTTGCCGCTGATTATCATTTCAAAATCTAGTTTCGTTAATGTTGCAAAAATAAGGATAAGGCACTCATCAGAAACCTACAATAAATCCTCAATATACTACTCATCTACATCTCATGACAATTTTGCCAAGGATATGATCTTCTTGTTGGAAACCCTTAGATACCTATGGCCATAACTTCTTCGACACTCCATTCATGGATTTATCAATGAGTTGTCGGTATGTACGACAGAGATAATATGCCTCGAGATTTGATTTGAATCCCTGGTCCATCGCCTGAATTAACTATGTATGTATGTATGGAAAAATACTACAACCGGAATGTCAGTGTTTAAGTCCGACAATATGATATTATGGCTTAGAACATTTTCCAAGAGTAATAATAAAGCGTTTGTTTATTTTCTTTTAATCACAGAAACAATCTACGATAAGACAAAAATATATATTAAACCAATTTTGAAAAAGCTATTCGTAAACCAAGATTTCTAGTTAAATTCCCAAATTACAGGAATTGAATAAAAATATATTTCTCACAAATATTCAGGGAATCCATTTAAATATACAAAGATTTATTCAAGGAATTGGAATAATTTAAAAATAAAATCATCAGAGAATTTAATTTAAAAAACTATATACAACCACTTAACCCGAGGAATGTATGTAGAAAAGTATAATACCTTAATTTGTGAAGTAGATCCTGCGAAATATCGCAAAAATCCAGCCATCTAACACAATCATAAATACAGAAGAAATCGAGTATACATATACATACTATTGGATACCCCAAGTTTTTGATCTTTCTCGAATAACTATTTTAATATAAATCCTACATATTACAAACTTTTTGCATTCGTCTAAAATAGTCTAAAGAATAACTATTATCAATAATCAATTTCCTTTATCGTCTGCAATTGCGAAAAAATAAATAAAAACAATAATATTCGCTGCTGTTGCCACGGGCGCGATGTTTTTTCTCGCTCTCATCCGGTACAATGTAACGAGTGCGATAGAAACGTGCGATTGATGTGCAGCGAGACATCGCCGAGAGCGTTGTCATTGGCGCGTCATATTGATTCATTGAAAAATCTAAAATATCGACCAAATTATGAATAACTATTTTTATTCATAGAATAATCCATCAATAACTTGACTTGAAATGCTTGGGGTATCCGAGATACCCCCTTCGTACGCGATTGTTTTCGAGCCGTCGCGACAGAGGGGTTAACTAACTTTTGAACTTTATTTTAAATCAAATCCTTATAAATTTCTTAATACTATGAACATTACTCCCCAAGCCTCGTATTTAAAATACATAATTCATTAGTAAAATGTATAAATTTTTGGTTCATCGATATAACTGTATTAAATATTTCAGTTACATTAATATTTTAGTGGCTCGTATTATTTATTAATCATAAAAAAACACTCAAATATATATTTTTTTAATAATTTATAATTAAATCGTGCCATTCGAATATAACACACATCCCATAAATTTATTCGCTTTGCAATTATTTAATTTTAATATCAATTGCCGAGATCTTCGAGTAGACGATAACAGAAACTATGCGAAAAAAATGCAATAACACTTGACCTATCACGAACCTCAATGCACGCTAAGTATGACCGTGATTTATCTAATGAGGTTCAGTGAGAACAAAACTGGATACAAATTGTCAAACGCCCCTTTTGGTAGGCCGTTAGACCACCAGCCAACAACAGTACCAACACGAGACAATACAACAGCCACAAGATTAATCTCGGCGACTGGCCCAATTAATTCAGATATCCATGCAAAGAAAACGCCATGAAATTATCAAATATTTGCATACATCAGATAATGGCGTGATGCGTTCCTTCTAGCAGTTTCTGAGGCTAATTTTAAACTCTGTCTAATTAATGTATGACGTATTTAGATGCTAGATAAAATTTGAATGTCACCGGATACTTTTACTACCCGGTGGTCAAAAGATCGTAATAGGATTAGAAGACGTCATCAAAAAAAGAAGTAAGCAACACGATGCAGGTCCAGCGGATCATTCGTCGCCCTGCGTCCTCGTAGACCTCAAAAATCAAAAAGCAAAAAGCCTCCCAGCTGTCACTTAAACTCGCATCAATCAAGGCAGATAATCTGAGAGGAGTGTCGGGGTCTTTACATCACGTACCTTAGCTGTCATATTAACTTGAGGTCTGGGTCAAAACGCGTACAGAACCCCGCTAATAGCACTCGTGTGATTGTTGTGTTTCGAAACTCAACGGGTTAAACAAACAAGTCAGCATCTTATGTAATAAAAAAATAAATACGCAATAATTAATTATAATTTACGATAAAAAAAAGCGATTGCGTATATTAAAATTTTACGATATTTGCAATTAAAATGCAAATAAACAATTACATCGGCACTCTTTCATATATTTATGACTATGATTATGACCTAATTATTGTTATATATATATTTTATTTTAATTATATCTATTATTCTAAGACTATAAACGGTGAATCATCAGCCTTGTTCGATTTATTGAACCCGGAATTAAAGATGCATAAATTCAATAGCAGTATATTATTTCTAAACTAAAAACTTATGTTAAACATCGGGTCAATGCTTCACCGATAAACTATGATAACATTAAAAAAAAATTGTATATGTAACATAATACGTGTTATGAAAAAAATCCTCGAATTACGCCATAGCTTTTCGGTAGAAATTAGACACCATAATATACATTTTTTTATTATTTTCTTTTCTGTCGAAGATGGACGAAACACTGTCTGCGACAGAGTTGTGTCTCTCGGGCGAGATAAGATAAGGCCGGTATTAAAATATCCGGTTCAGATGGGTTGGGCAATCCGTATATATATATATATACCTGTTGCATTCGCTACGTATCCACCTTCCGCATAGATGAGGGTTAGAAAAATTCGATCAACTAAATTATAGACCTCCGCCACTTTACTAAAAGGGCACTAA
The DNA here is from genome assembly GCA_022495035.1 of Philopotamus ludificatus. NCBI lineage: Eukaryota > Metazoa > Arthropoda > Insecta > Trichoptera > Philopotamidae > Philopotamus > Philopotamus ludificatus. Next base: position 34,388 of record JAGXCT010036971.1, read on the forward strand.
ATTAGTTTTGGGAATGTTGAAAGCCTTCAAAACCGCACACTCCGTATGAAATTGGAACATGTCAGCACTACGTGATGTGGCTTCGTATATCTTCTCTCATATCAAAATATGTAAAATATGGTGTAATTTAAGACGCCATATGGTCATAGAAATGGACGACGATAATCTTACAAGCTAATTCAATTTTTGTAGACGCGCTTCTTGTATAATACAACAACAGGTACCAGAAAAAAAATCGAAGGGATAAATCCTGTGGCGCCACCACTTTAATGAACAGACAGGTACAATGTAATCGACGGCAAGGATCTCCTTTGTCTCTTCACTTTAACAATATAAAAAATATAAATCGAATACACCTGGAGATAGTTTTGATCTAATATTATATAGTATTTAGAGAAGAGATACAGCAGTGTTTCATACCATTTTATTGTAAAAGTTTGATAAAAAAAAATCGCGGATTATATAAATTTATTTATATCACACTCCTCCCTGACGTATCTTGACATTGTTAGCCATAATGGATGCTTGCTGACTTTACCATAGATTGTCGAAAATATTTTCACGTGTTTTGATGTGCCCAATATTTTTTTATTTAAAAATGGAAAATGTGAAAAGAATTTTTGACCAGAAACTTTTAACATGACCCATGCGATTTCTTCCTATTCCCGATAACTGAATAAAATAACATGATAGGATGACATTTTGCTAACATTGAGTAGATAAAAACAGAATTTATTTTTTGAGAAACACAGTTGCAGGCTAGTCACATTGCAATGGATAAAATATAGAAAGCAATTTTCTGAATTTCGCACAAAGTGATTAAATATTATTTTAATGCAATTTTTTAGTAAAAATAGGATTCAGTAAAAATAAAGGTTTATGTCTAGAGGCATGACACAACAAGACAAAATACATGCACATATGCCAAGGACGATTTAGTGAACCCCTGAGAGCCCAAGAGTAGCTTCAAGTTCGTCTTGGAATTCACATATCTCAGCTCATTAATTACAAATACCAAAGAAACCAATTTGAAAGTACGAAGAAGAACCATGCTGACAAACCGGCGCTACTTTCGACTTCAAAAGCATCTACGATAGAAATTCCTCTCAAAGAAGACTATAAAATCAAGCCCTACATGACTCTCATCAGGCCAGTCTTAACATACGGATCTGAATGTTGGACTTTGACAAAACAAGATGAGCGACAACTAGATATCCTGGAGAGGAGAATTCTGAGACGAATATTTGGAACCGTATTCGACGACGGGGAATGGCGTAACCGAAGCAACGTAGGCCTATATCGACTATACAAGGATATACCGGTCACAGCTGTCGTCTGAGTGACCAGACTCCGGTGGGCCAGTCACGTATCGAGGATGCGGAACAGTCAGCCGCCGAAAAGGCTTATAGTTAACGAGCCTTCATGTCCCCGGAAGAAAGAAAGACCAAGGCTGAGGTGGTTGAACGGTGTGCAGAGAGACACTGCATAATTTAAACTTACCGGAGGATGGAGGGACGTGGAGACAGACCCGATAAAATGGACAAGGGTGTTGGATGAAGCCAGAGCTCAACAATGTCCAGGGGCAACTGATTCTTCATTCGATAGGATTGTACGATTAAGCATTTTTTCAAAATAAACCCGTCTTGTCTACATTGAATATTTGACCAGGAGAATATTCTCCATCTACAATCTCATTTTAATTTACTACCAGCTTGAAACACAGTCTCTGAATCTTCTTTAAATCTAGTCTTCCAATCTTCATGCAAACTAAGCGTCTTAACATTAATAAAAAAGAGATTGAAAGACTCAATGATCAAACAAAGATCCTTCAACTACATGAAAGCGATAAATTTTTGCAATATATCGCCAAACATCTTTTAAAACTTAATTTTTTATATGTGCGAAATAGCGAATCGCGCGAAATTCCGCCTGTAGTATGGGCTGTGAATGAAACGAAATAGATTTTAACTATTTAGTCTACAACTTTAACACCCTTTTCCTTGCGAACTGTATGACATGAAGATGCATGACGGATTTCAAATTTGAAGCGAACGATAAAAAAATATAAGATGATAATAGAAGATCTTATCCAATTCTATTTCGAATATTACAATTCGTTTATTCCACACAAAATGATGATGCTAGACGAAGAAGTATCAATATTAACAATAAAAAAATATTAAAACAATCAGCAATGGCCATGAAAGCGAGAAAAAGATCGGTGAATGATCAATCAGAGTGATCCTTGAAAAATAATGAACATCTCGATACAAATATTTTGTTATTATTGGGATATGAATTCAACATTTATCATTATTAAATGATTGGAATGTTTCAAAACGTGGTCAACGGTCTGCATTAACCTCTGCGTTTATCATCACAGTGCATTGCATCTAGAAATTATTTACACCAATGCAATTTTCAATAAAATCCGCACAATAGAATAATTTTCGCATTTCACAGAAGGTCAAGATATTTTAATCTCAGTCGTTCAGATACAAGACGATGACTGGGCACGCATACGCATTTGGACAAAATAGCATCTGATGAATGTGTAATAGGTATATGCTAAAAAAATGGCAATTCACTCTGGCGAAAAAAAATAATAGAGATCTGCCAGAGCGTGAGGTCATATTACATACATTACTCCATCCAGTAAACCCGCCAAATGCCACAGATTCAATAGATTTTATATAGGAGGAAAAAAATGCAAGTATCAATTTCTGCAGAAAAAATAAATGGCAAGCATCGGCATGACGAGCAAATATCATATTTTTTAAGAAGAACCGGTCTAGAAAGAATTTACAAAATAATTCCGTAAAATAAATAGTTCAACGATGATTGAGTTATCTCTAGAACCGTGTTGACATATGAGCGCTTACTGTCGAGATAGCTGGTCATTACTCTCGGTCTAGTGCGTCTCTAAGATGTTAAATATTTAATCTCAACAGTTGATCCTGCTCGATCGAAATTGAAAATTAAGATAAAAAACATCAATCACGATTTTACAATATAATCACTCAATATATTCGAAAGTAGAATCGTGTAATTTTTTTCAAAGCACGATTCCTCCTAAATTACGTCATTAATTAATATTGCGCCTTGAATATTTACTAAAAAAAAAAAAAATGGGAGATGCAGCAAATTTCTATAGTGAAAATCCTGCATTGTCTCGGTGTACAGGATGTCTCCCACACCTTGTCCACCCACCGTCATCATCAAGGGCTACAAAAAGATTTTGATATAAAACTGTACCACATTACAGATTGATTATCTACCCACAACATCAAGATACTAATGTCAAAATAACACTGCCATATAAAACATAGATTAGATGCAGCATTTTTCAACCGGCAAAATACAACTGATCATTTCATAAATTTACTGTTATCAATGCTTGATTTAAACATAAAATCATGAAAATATTATCATATGTTCAGATAAAGATAACACTTTCTAAAAACACTGCTTTGTAAGTAATACATATAAAAAAAATCCATTAGAAAGGTTTATACCTCATGAAAATGTGCCGTGGAAATTTAACCATATCATCAAGTGTACTATGAGATAAAAAAAAATGGTAAAAACCATGTGCTATACATAAGAACGGTGTTTAAAAAAAATCATTAAATATCCAATAAACCGAAATTATCAATTAATCATGCAATATTATTTAACAGTAATTTCCATCATATTATTAATGAACTACAACATATACTTCAATTTACGAAGAAGATCTCGCGGAAATTAATCCATAGAACGATATAAAAATATATATTTTAACAATACAATAAATTATAAATTAAGCTTTTACTATATTACTCTTCTTTCTGCTCTGTGCAAGGTTTAATAAAAAACATATACGGAATTTCCGCGCAATATTTCTATGGAAACTCGCATCTTCCGATATAAATATTTATTTTAATGGTTTAAAACCCGTTAGACTGCGCATCGTGAAACCGTGTAAAATATATTCCGTGTTAATTGAAGTATCCTTGTATTTCTATAATACTTTCGGTACAAATGCGACTCATCAGTGAGTCGTTAAACCGTAAGAAATGTAAATAACTTTTTGTATTCGTCTAAAAAAATCTAAGCAATAAAATATTACAAATAATCATTGTCATTTATTGTCTGCAATTGCGAAACAAAACAACAATATTTTATGCTGTAGCCAAGCGCGCGATATTTTATCTCGCTCGCATCCGGTACGATGTACGATAATCCAAAATATAGACCAAATTATTTTTATTCATAGAATAATTAATGAAGAATTCATGAATATATCGACTTGAAATGCTTGGGGTCCCTGAGAGAACCCCTTCGGACGGCTCGGTTGTTTTCGAGCCGCCGTAACGGATGGATTAAGCTTTTGAATTGTGGTGCTAATGAAGAATGCTTCGTATTTATACTTGAGGAACGAAATTAATCCAAATCGACTATATTCTTTTATATTTAATAACATGGTCATAAAAATTGAATATTTAATTAAATTCAAAAAGGACGACAGCCTCTAATGATGTTATTAATCCTTTAACAAATAATGACACACTGCTTACTTTGCACATTAGATACATACTGATTAGGGTAAGAAATATATTAATTCAGGACAGTGAACGCTTATAATCACGGACCACGCTATAGAAACACGCCATATAGGAGACTAGGCACCCATACAAAATTTGGGGTTAGGTTTTTTAATTTTTTATGATTTACGAAATACGGAATTTGATATTGAAAATTTAGCATTTTGTAGAAAACGGCGATCTATAAAGTAGCATTATAGAGAAATTACGTGAAAAATATGGGATTCATATGACTTTTCGATCGCACCTCCCTCGTATTTGAACAGTCTGTCCCATTGTCGTGGACACGATCATCGACGGGAGAGTCCACGTGTTCCAACATTACAAAACTGCATTCCGAAACCGGGCATTTTTTCCAGTCCATCGGTCAAATGGTTGCCAGATATCGTCCGAGCTGGTGACAAATTGCCGTGGACCGCAGCCGACTAGGTGGTGCTCCTAATTTTTATCGCGTTGACACGTGTCCGTAGCCCTGCGCATGCGCAATCCGACTCGATAATTTAATGACCATTATATTTTAGTCGTCGCGGTCATCAATATTAGATTTTGACGAGAGGCCCAATCACGAATTAATCTCATAAATCAATGAAATGAAAATTTCACCATCTTGGAACACGGCGTAAGTGCACCTCACGGGCAAACTAGAATGTGAGAACGCAACCGTCGAATAATTGATCACAAATAAAATCAAAATAAGTTTGGGAGAGATCGACGAAAAGTGGTAACGGCTAATTGCGTGTAAAAAACGACTCTCAACTCGGTGTAATTAATTAATATGACATACGAATTGTGTCATATCGATTTGCATGTCGTTTAAATCAATCCAGATTAGCCAATAGACAATGAATCAATGATTTTTGAATAAATTTGCATTAAAATGTAGGATAGTTTGACATTGTGCAATCGACAATCGAAAATCGACAATTGGCAAGGCCGAAAAATAATATATAATAATAATAGAAAATTGATATGAGTTTCTCATCCAGCTCCAATCAATATTTGAATACAATAAAATCGTAAAAAAAAACCTATCGAAAATCAAGAATCTTGTTCACTAATGAATGAAGTGAGTAGCAAAATGTTTATCTAGTGATTATCAAATAATGAAAATAAATATCATCAATCGCCGTATTAACTGATAATACACAGTAAGTCGATAACAACTTAGAATCCATTACAATTAATATTGATAACATTTTATATCAATTTTGAACTTTTGCTGAAACAATATAAAACTATTCTCATGTCAATGGCACTAATTCAGAACCAGATTTCAAGATAGCATTTTGGATGAATAAATTAATTACATAAAAAAACAGTTAAACCCCGCCTTTACATTTTTCATTTCCCGCAATATACGTATAAAAAAATTTATAAATTCAAATCAAGTTTTAGACATATTTAACTGAATGAGCGACGATTTAAAATGTTTTAAATGAATATAATATAAATGCTAACTTTAAAATTGTTTGAAAAACAACCTTTAAGCTTAGATGCTTTGATGGGAGCTATGAAAAGAAAACATATCTTATTTCTAGATATATGACCTGCTTGTCCAACTAATTTAACAAGGAAGAATATAAAATTAGGCCCTTTCCCTCTAAACTGTACTAGTGAATTTGCACCCAAAAGGCATGGGAATAATCTGTGCTTTTAAACATTTACTACCGCAAAAATCTAGTACTAATATAATAGCACTGGTATCGGAAAGCTGGAATCATTAAGAAACGAGAAGATGAAATAGAAGATACAGTAAACCCCCCTATAACGTTTACGGCGGTTTTTTCCTATAACGTAAACTTTTCCTTCAAATCAAAAATAAAATTGAAAAACCTTAACCCTATAACGTACCGTCCCCTATAACGTGGAACCTATCTTGACGTTATAGGGGGATTTACTATACTAGCGACGATAGCCTCGCCAGAGCCACTAGTAGAAGATATTACGACGCACAATGCTGTTGATGGCTGGGAACAAACTCCTACTAAAATGTTGCAAAATTACATGGACCTCGACAATAACGTGATGACATTGGCATCTGAAATTATGGATATCGATGATATAGTGAACAGTCACATCCACGTAAAACTTATCCGACAAAGAATTATCTGAAGTATGTGAAGAAGAGGTAAACTTAATCCATCCAATTCCAACAAAAGAAGATGCTATGAGGCGTATTGAGGGTCTTAAAATCTACTTTACTAGCAGCGGTGTAGAGTAAGAGCGCCGTTTGCTCTTAAACGGTACCAGCGTCGTGTGTTGGATGGATGCGGGACGGCAGCGGGGTGGGGGAGGAGTGTCTAGTCAATAAGTGTGTTGCGCTGCGAATCTGAGCAAACTCGCGCTATTTATTCCGAGTCACTTTTGATTATTTTTTCAATTTTGACTTAACTCCGAGTCACTTTTGACAATTTTGATATTTTTTTTAATTTTTAATCTTCCGCAGCACCTACAAATATTTTACTTATGAGTCGCCTAGATTTAAATTAAATTTATTCAAGCTTTTTATATTTTTTTCTTGTTGCACTGACGCGTTTTTTTTTCATTTCTTTTAAACAGAAGCCCAAAGGCAGGAATAATTTAAAATGTTAGAAATACGAATAGAGATTCGTGGGCCGTAGTTTGCTCATACCTGGAATAATATTATATACCTTCAGATAAATCAGCTCCCAGAAACTAAAGATAGCTTAATTCAGTAGAATTGAATTTAAAATGAGCATTGATGATTTATTTTAGTAATTAAATAAATACTTTAATAATTACCAAAATAACATTAATAATTATAATTAATTGAAAAATTGTTCAGAATATATTAAAAATTAATGTTGTTATGTTAAATAAATCATGTGATTATCTTTTAGACAGATTTTCGTATATGAAAAATGTAATTCAACTATTTTTTACAATGAACAAACATTTCCAATGATGAAATATAAATAATAAAAACGCTTAATCAAATCCATTTGGACAAAAAAAATCCTCAAATGCAACGGTAAAAATCGCGCTCAGAAAAGCATATAAATAGGCTACCGGCCGATTAGATACAATAAATCGAATAGACCAACCGCTAGTTTCAAAAATTAATAAAATCTATACGCAAATATACTCCTATTTTATTTTAAATATGTCATGTAAATAATTAGAATATTAATAAAAAATAATCTTAATAATTTTTAATTGTTTTTTTTGTTATTCAATCCTTCCGAGACATATTTTTCATACTCTTAAACATAATCTTTATTATCAAAGTACCCAAATATTGACTTATCGCGAATTTACACATAGAGCCTGTAATTTTGGGAACCGAATTATATTTTTAAATCATCTTATAAATATTATTCGCATTCAGAATCGAAGCATTTTTTATTAACGTGGACAAAAAAATGTTTCACTGATAAAAATATTTTTTTCCATCCATTGTAAAAATGGGAAAGGATATCTTCAAAGCGATTTCCATTACAAAATATTCATTCTTAACATAAGACATACAAAAATATGGTTTCAATGGCACTTTTGTTATGTAACCATGGAGAGTCTGGGCCTCGTCAAAATGTACAGACGTCGCGCCATTATGACGAGACAAGTCAAAATCAGACCATACCCCATCCTATTATATCCCATCCTTACAAAAAAATATGTCGAGTATTTGTCGAAGAATTACGACTTTATGAATAAACAACAGTGATTCCATCATTTTTTTGGGATTAGGCAATCAAGAGCAATAAATTTGACCCCGGTGGACAGGTGATCGGGATAATCAGTATACGATATTTCACATGATTGATCAATTAATCAACGACGTGAACATCTTCCATGAAGCGCAGAGGCACCCGATCATTTTCGGTTGTTGAACTTGATCATCCGTGGAAGCTGAGATCCAATTATCATATCTCGAACTTCACCAGTATTTAAACGGCATAAAAAAATCAACGTATACAAGAATGATTACGCGAGATTACCATCGTGAAAAATCACTAGCCAGAAGATTGTAATTTCATTAGATCATCATCATATACAGGGTTTGATCAAAAAATATACGGAATATTTGAATTTTGCGAGCTGTATAAGTGCAACTACGCCTGTCCATGACGTATATTGACATTGGTAGCCATAATAGGTGCTTACTTTATTGTTGGCTGTTGAAAAGCTGATTTTTACATTGATTTCATATGTTTTTTTGTGTGTTCTTCCCGTGCTTATCATTATTGGAGTTACCTCTGCTCTTCAGAATATCCCAAGAGCAACAGACTACGTAATCCAGCAGGGTTGACTCCACAGAGGGACGTATACCCCTATAGTATTCTCGTTGCCACTACGGCTTAGGACCTACAGGAAGGGTGAAGTTTGTAAGGTGTAGTAGTAGCATAATATTGCTTTGAACACATCATTCATAGACCAAAGTAGCATCATCATAGCATTTGCAGACCACCATGGAGGTTAAAGTAGAAGGTAAACGGTGGTTTGTCTCCGGAACATTCGCTACTGGACCGATTTGGGAGCTCGAGAATTGCTCCAGCTCGCTTAAAATCGACAAGTGTATGGAGAAAAAACAAGAATAAGTCGATCACCACGTCCGAAAACAGTCAAAACTCAATGAAGAAGAAATATTGAGAAGAAAAACGACTGAGGGTGCTAACCCAGAATTTGAAGATAGGACAAAGGTAATCTACTAGCTAACGATGATCCCAGAAGTTTACCTTCTGTAATCATCGTCCACATCCCCGTGTAAAAGACTTTTTACTAAAAATGTTTTCTTTCTTGGTGGTTAGTGATGACGAACTTATAGCTCTCATGGATCTTGGGGATGAGAGACATCCCCTCGGGGTGTAGATCATATCATTTTGTATCTCCTAAATAAGAGGTCGAGACAATCTGCCTTAATTTGAAGATTCTATTAGCAATTGGATAAGGACCAAAAATAATTAGAGAAGGTAGATGATTTTTTGGATTTTTTAGATACATGTTATTTTTATATAAACCTCAATCGAACTGTTTGTAAAATAGCTTTTAAGGCCCTCAATATACCTTGTACCATCTTCTTTTGAAATTGGATGCATTGAATTTACCTCTTATTCATCAGAGAGTTCTCCGATGAACAAGATTCCGTGAATATGACTATCCACTACATCATAGATTCCAAATAACGTCATATGTCGTCATATTAAAGTCAAGATTGACATATTTTTTCAAGGGTTGTTCAGGAATTAGCTCCAAGTCATCAATGGTATTGAAAAACAATTTTTGATCATTAATTTTTAATTCAACCAGATTTTTCGCGGAAATAATGCTTGAAAGCACGGATAATTCCCAAGGCCAATGGCTACAGTACACTAGTACATCTTGAAGGTAAAAGAGCTAATTTTATAGTATCTTTTAATTCAAATTTATTGAAATTGCAGGAAATAAAAACGTAAATCGAATATCTAATGTACTAAAAAATACGTAAATACGTAAATATAGTTTGGAAATTTTAATCTGATTATTTTGGTTAATCAATAGTATTTTATGCTAGGTTACGTAGACTAACGTACGTTGCAGTAGATTTGATCAAGAGCCAAGAAGAGCCACAAGACAATGGATCCAGGATACCAGAGAAGAACCCATCCTTCTCAAGCAAAACTAAGTCACAGAAGAGAACAAAATTAATATTGATGAATCAATAAATTCTGCGTATTTTTTTATCAAACATTGTATATATATATTAAGAATGATGTATGCGAATTGTTTTTTTCGTTTACGTTTTGGTCTTAAGCCTAAAAATTGTTGTCCTAATCCGCTTCACCGGTGACAATTTCCGGTGTTGTTTTGTTTCGTTATCCTTTCCATTTTAAAAGCGTTTACCCGAGAGGTATTTACGTTTACCTGTCAATATTTGCATAATTACACACAGGTAAAAATACAGCTTAATCTCATAATGAATAAATAAAAAATATATAAACATACCGTTTAATTGTTGTCAATGGCCGGATTCGATGGTGTCGCACTCAAATACCACAAATTCTCACAACATATTCGCCACACATAAATATTCACAACTAATGTCAAACAGTTTCAAACTTAAAATTATTCCCGCGGCAATAAAGCGCGGCAAACGGCTCACGAATCGCGAAATAACGTAAACAAATCAGCCGCTGTCACGCGAATCCGTCGCCCCGACGCTGGCACTGATCCTCCACTGTTTTTATTTGAATTTTGAGTGTTGCCAGCGTTGAAAACTCGATAATTATGTTTGTAAACAAACGGCGAGCGGTCGCACGCGTACCACTACCTGACGCGAGCGTCCTTGTGAAACTAAACATCGCGCGTACTCGCTAGCCGCGCTGGACGTAAGTGTCGATCTCAACCTGTGGCCCGCGTCTGCCATTTTAAATAAAACCAGGGCTACCAACGCATAAAAAATTTTGGCCACAACACTTTTTTTTTGTATCATCTGCTCGCATTTTAAATTGAATTATTTAACGAATATAACATATCTTTATTAAAAAACGATATAAAAAATATGGTTTACTATTAAATAAATATAATATTATACTAAAAATCATGGTGAAAAGTTTAATTAACATATTTTGCAAGCTTGATCATAAATGGATAAAATAATACCAATAATAGCCAAAAAAAATACCATGTTTCATTAAAATATAATATAACCTCAAAATAAGCACTTACATGATTTTTCTGGATGGTTGTAATAAAAGACTTATTTTAAAAATACGCGCTAGTTAATATCGTATCTAATATGCCAATAATTATCACTTGTTTAGGCCAAAAGCGCGGCGAGCACCATCGCGCCTCAGATATGAAATGAGACCAGTAAATCTCATCGAAATGAAGCTGTACTGTTGGAAATGGGGATAACCCAAAGACCCAATATGTTTAGTTATTGGACAAAAAATTCAAGAATAATTCCATTGTTTAGTAAGACGATTTCGAGGGATCGTTTCCAACTAATTCTCAAATTATATCCATCACCGACAATAGAAATGTATTTCCACGTGGACATCACAAATATGATCCTTGTGCAAGATTCAACTCATTGAACATGCCAATAGAGTTTTTGTGTTATATTACACTCCTCATCAACAACTGAGTATTATTTTTTTAATTTCACAGACGAATGTATTTGTGTGTGAATTTTTTTTTAAAACATGTTGAAAGATATTAAATATTTAAAAAAAAACATATATTTTCATCGTTTTTTGTTCAGCAAGTTTGAATATTATATAGAAAAAACGGTCAGCACTCAATTGGTTAATATCTTGATCCTCAGACATGGTAAGTGATTGAAAGGGGATCGTGCAGATCTCTCACGACAATAATTTTACTACATTTTGCAATGAAAAGATGTTGGTTATTTGAAGGACGCCTAAATGAGGTGTAAAGCACAATAGCTTATATTAACAGATGGACAAGAGAAATTCCGAGAAGCAGATATGTGGATAAGGTCGGCAACCATTAATTCCTGAGCTGGAAGACATCGTCTGGACATCACTGGCTGAAGATAAATATTGAAATAATACTAATTACTCTATATATCATATAAAATGGAGAGGAATCACGGAGGAAACATTGTAAAGTCTTGTCTTCAAGAAAGGACTTTCCATCTGGTCCTACCCTTTGCTTTGGTATGTACCAGAGCGTCTAGCATTGAGAATCCCTTGATTTTTTTGACACTGCCCTAGTCGAGAAGCTACTTCGAGTTCTCTTCTAACTGCATATACGGCAAAAATACTGTAAGACACGTTTAACCCTTTCCATTCTGTCGACTTTTAGTCGAATGACTAATGAACAATGAGCTACTCTCATTATATTTTTTTACAAATTTATTAAAAGAGATATTCATAGGGAAAATGATTAAGAAACATCTATCGGGTTTGATATCCGATTAGAAAAAGTTTAAAATAAAAGAAACCTGGTTTAAGTTGTTTGCTAAAAAATCTTTTGGGCCAATACGTCTGGCCCACGGAGTGGAAAAGTCTAAAATATTGAGTTATAATAAACAAAAATAAACCCCAATGCATATTCTGAAGCGAAAATTAATATAAAACCGACACATTTCCTCGTATAATTCTCTCATTTATTTTTATTTAAAATTATTTTTACCTACAATTTAAAATTTCATATCATTACAAAAAGGAAACAATTATAAAATTTGTCATTTTTAAATAAATATATCTGGATAATATATAAAACGTACATATTTCTTAAATAAAAACGTATAAATTATTTATTTTTGACTATTTTCTTGGACGTACTAATTTTTTTTATATATTTTAAAATAAATATACTAAAATAAATCATAAATAAACGTATTAATGCAGTTTCGTAGTTATGCGACGTATATTTAATGCAAATTCTGGGAAAAAATATTATAATACAATCTCATCCGGCGATAAAAATAAATTCGCATCAGTTTGCAAATTCTATTGAACATCATCAGATAGCGATACTTCATAAGAAATAAATGAGAAACATTTATTAATAAAAAAATATATATATATTTTTATGCATATTATTTTTTTATTGCATATATTTTTATTAAAATAAACAAATGTGTTATTATCTCGTATTATATAATCCAATTATTGTTGCAATATTATTATTTGTGCTCCAAGGCGATATTCACTTTGAGATACAGTGGTTGTGAGCATGGGTGTGGGTGCTCATCTTAATAAAAAGGTCCCAAGTCCATGCTCACGTCCGACCATAACCACTTTTATACCATCCGAGTCTTGGGTATATTATTGCAGAAGAACAGGTTTAAAAAAAAAGCTCCCGTGGCTAAGTTTGGGGTCCAGGTATCTACAACTGCTCGTGGGATGCACCGAAATGTTTTCTTTTTCTTCGTGAGGTCACACATTATAGTTCAAGGACAACCATATATTTGTGCGAAGATCGATGTTGATGCTAACAATAAAAATAACATTAAATTGTGATAAAACAATAATATTTTGTTAAATATTTGCGCAAATTCTTTGAAAATTATTGTTTTCAATCCATCTTTGATAATATTATGATTTGCAATGGTCGATGTGGTTATTAATTAACGGCCAGATAAGAATAAGTGGGACAAAAATATAATTAATCCAATTAATATTATCATTTTATTATTTGCATGCCCTCATTTTTGATCATGCTTCCATTTATTAAATCAGTATTCGTCTAGTTTTCAAATAAAACGGTTCGATTTTGAATTTATATTGATTAAAAATGAATTTTAATTGCGGAAATTTAATAATAATTCTAATTATTACAATAAACGGTGTAAAATCAATGATCGGATCCAATGAATCCGATAGAGATGTAGACGTTTACGAGAAAGAAACGACGAATCGTTTGAGAAGATTCGTATCTTTCAATATATTTCAGGTTTGTATAACAAAAAAAATATATTTTACTCATAAAATATTATAGAAAACTTGTTAAATATTTTTTTTTCAGGGTAAAGAATACAAATCGTGCACTGCCGTTGGAAATGTTACAGGATTATGCAAACCAATACACAACTGCATTCTAGATGAGATTAAAAGAACATATTTCGGCGTTATGAAAAACACCTGCATTACAGAAAGCTTGTAAATATATCAAAAATAATTTACTCCACGATTTTATCTTAGCTCAACGTTTCAATTAGTTTCAATTTCGAGAACATGTCTGACGAATACGGAGGCTGGCGTATCACAGCCCTATCGTTTTTGACCAAAAATAAAATATATATTATATAACCCGAAAAATTAATAAAAAAACGATCATTTTGTCTTCAAACCTTGAATTTATTCCAGAATGATCGGCATTTGTTGTCCAATCGGAGAGGAGAAGAATGAGACGCTATCTGAAAAATTGGATATAGACCCCAGAAACAATTTGGATGCTGACAATTCGAGAAGACCTCAAATCAGAGGTATTATATGTAATAATAATATACACCGACATCTATGTATTTAAATAATTAAATTCCATAATATAATTTAAAATTAAATAAGCGTTAGATGTCAGTAAGATTGAAATATCACATTATTTGTAGACGCATGGTAATCAAATGTTTTTACGGAAATAATATTTTTTTTAAATAGATTGCGGCTTGAATGCTAAATCCAGAACGAGAATAGTCGGTGGAAGACCGGCTGATCCGAAAGACTGGCCGTGGATGGCAGCGCTTATCAGAAAAGGGGATACAAGATTCTGTGGTGGAGTATTGGTCACAAATAGACACGTCATATCAGCAGCTCATTGCACAATTAAGTAAGAATTAAAGCTTGTATACGAAATTATCTTATAATACGATAAATAGATTATAAGTAATAAATTAAAATGGTTTTCAATTTACATTTAATTTAATGTATTATTTACAGCATGTCCATTTTTCTAAATCGGGTTTTCTCGAATCAATCCAAGAAAATCGAACGCATTAAAAATTGTGTCGCATAATACGGATCATATTTCTAGCTTAAGACCGCAAGACGTCATCGTAAGACTTGGCGAATATGATTTTACGAAGACAGACGAATCAGAATCTAAAAACTTTAGGGCGATCAGCATAAAACAGCATCCAGGATTCAACGATTCATCATTTTTGGACGATATATCCATATTAAAATTGCATAGATCTGTCATATTCGACGACTACATTTGGCCAATCTGTCTACCACTCCCTGATGATAGTTTTGACAACAAAACTGCATTGGTAACTGGTGAGTTTAATATAAATTATGCAATATTTATTGTGTAAAATATATTATTTTGATAAATAGGCTGGGGTAGTGTTGGATTTGGTGAGGCAATGAGTGATGTATTGATGGAAGTCGCTATTCCGATATGGCCACATGATATGTGTAAAGCTGCGTATAAAGAGATGGTCATACCAGATACATCTCTATGCGCTGGAGGTTGGAGAGAAAGAAAAGACTCTTGTCAAGTAATATTTTTAAATATATAATTATGCTTATTATTTATTTAATTATGATCATATTTCTTTGAAGGGTGATAGCGGTGGACCGTTGATGCATAAGATGAGAAACGGAGGATGGATCACAGTCGGAATCGTTTCGTGGGGTTCGGTGTGCGGGCAACCCCTAAAACCAGGCATATACACCAGAGTCAATAAATATTTACCTTGGATCATAGAAAACACGTTATAATTATGTTAATGTAAGTTTTAATTAAAATAAAAAATATCAATAAAATTGAGAAGCGTTGATTTTATTACTGTGATTTATTAAAAAAGGGATTTGTCAGAAGTGGGATTCGAACCCACGCCCACAGAAGTGGACTGCGACCTGAACGCAGCGCCTTAGACCGCTCGGCCATCCTGACTAGACTACTCCCGCTCTAAATAACAGATAACATCCAAAGGAATAAAACGGGAATATTTTTAATACTCACATGACAACCGATCTGGATTTTGATCAATATTTCATATATTATTACTAAAATAAACTCAAAGATCGGAAAGATTGCTATGAATATAGTTTTGTATAATCTATAAAATGGCAACACTGATATCAATTACAAAACAAACACGATTTTTTTTACAATATATGTTTAAAAAACATTTATTGACAGAGAGGAATGAATGATTTATCTTCAGACGTCATATCACAATTATAAAATTAATATAGCGTCTATTTGACATTTAAAAATAATTTATGATGACTTATAATACAAATTATTAATTCATGATTATTCTGAAGATCGGACATTATTATATAACGTTTGTGCGATTTTACATTTTTTATGAATAAAATAAATAATTTTCTTATCTATGATAATTGTGTGGTAGCTGGTAACCCTGATTAACATTCATTTGTTTAATTAAAACCATATGCTATTTCAAATCTGCACAATATTCTTATAATATTATTAGAGAAAAGAGTCCGACAGGTTCCGTAGTGTAGCGGTTATCACGTCTGCTTTACACGCAGAAGGCCCCCGGTTCGATCCCGGGCGGAACCATTTTTTTAATTAGATTTTTTTATTTTTAAAAAATGATTCATTTTATTCTCTAATCATTCATGATTGGCATAATGCATTGTGCAAATATACATTTTTTTGGATTAAATTTAATATAAATAGAATGACAACATTAGAACAAAATTTCTTCTCCGCATTTTTCAATTTCGTTTATGGCATGCATCACGTCGTCTTTAGTCGACGGTGGATGGCACGTAACGACAAATCTGAAGAAATTCTTCTTCTTCTTGTGATTCAACGGCGTATATCCAATCATCAGAGAGCCTTTTAAAATCATCCTCTCTTTAATCTTGGGAGAAACCTACAAAATAATTAAACGATTTGTATCACATTAAAAATATACAATTATCATAATAATATATGTACCATATGCATTTTATTCCACCAGGCGTCGTCTCGTTTCAACGATCTCATCGAAGTCGGCACATACCAAAAGCATACGTTGGTGCTTTGATCGTTATCGGTTACGAGCTCGAATCCCGGACGATCTTTAATCATCGTTTTGAAATAATACATATTATTCATAACGTTATCGACGTATTCTTCTAAGCCGCTATCGCCGCGAGCTTTCCACATCAGCCACAATTTAAACGCATCCACTTTCCTTCCACATTGTATACTCTTATCTCCGGTATCGTATGAAACATCGTAGAATTTGTCCTGTTGGAATAGATAAGTCGCCGTAGCTGAATTAGCATTGTGCATGAGACCTTTGTGCCTCGTCAGGAATAGCGAACATTGCAGCGGAGCGCCCAGCATTTTATGCGGATTCCACGACACCGAATCGGCTCTAAAAATCAAACAATACGATCGTAATACCTATACAATATTATATACGAACAAATTTATTAACAAATACCTCTCGATTCCTTTTAATATATGGCAATGCTTCGACGATAATAATAAAGTTCCTCCTAAACATGCCTGAAGTTGAAAAAAACATATTTTAAGATATCGCTCGACGTATAATTGCATAAATTATTGATAAGACGGTATAATTTAACATTATCAAGCGCAACGGAAACGCTTTTACATGTTTTATCAATGTCAATGTTAGTAAACTTACGTCGACGTGCATCCACACGTTGAACTCTCGACATATATCCGATATTTCAAGCAACGGATCGATCGATCCGAGGACCGTTGTACCGGCTGTGGCGTTGACTAAGAACGGCACGCCACCGCCGTCCGTAGCTTTCTGCAGTTCAGATCTTAGCTCGCTGGGTATCATTCTTCCGTTGCTGTCTGTCTTCACTTTGATCAAGTTGTTTGTGCCTATGCCCAACCAATGCGAGCCCTTTATCAACGAATAATGACTCTGAAAATGTACAAATTATGTTTTATTATCGGAGATTTGTATGTTACTGTGATGGTATTACTAACGTCATCCGACGTGAATGCGATGATCCGAGGCAGAGCAGACATTCCGTCCGTCTTAATGTTCGGAAACGATTTGTATCTGGCGAGTACCATTCCGTACATGTTAGCGATGCTTCCGCCCGGCGAGAGAATCCCATCTCCGTGCTCGGGGAAGCCGAATAGTTTTAAAGCTTTTTTTAGGATTGATTCTTCGATCAACGTTAATGCCGGTGCCACTTCATACGTGTATCTGAAAATATAAAATAAATATGATGAGGAAATAATCAGCTAGGTCTATATAATATAACTATCTATTAACATCCTAAAATAAAAATATAAGGTTGCAATACCGTTCTTGTTTATTATAACGAGCTTCATTTGATTTGCAATATATTATTATTTAAGTTTTTGCTCAAGGATTATTATTTTAAATTCTCGTCTTCAAAATATGTCACAAGCTCTCGATCCGACTTAAATCAAGGATGTTACCTAGTCAAAGAAGGGTTTCTAAAGCTAGATCTTTCAGATAAGTCCTTAATCGTAAGAATACAAGCGTAATATTTCATATTTGATGATTTATTAAGATAAATAAAGCTTGAAGCTAATTGAAAAAAATCTTTCAAATCTTTCAAAAAATCTTTCCTAATTCAAAAATGCCCGTGGTATGGAGCAGAAAATTTTTCATAATATTTAGTCCATTATGATCAAGAGCATTTAATTTTCTTTGTAAAAATAGCTCGTTTTGTAACGTAGAAGTCCTAAGTTCCCAAGTTCCCTCAGTCCTATCCGCATAGTTTCAAAACTTAAATTGATTTTAATTCTCCGGACAGTCAGATCTAAGGTCTATACCACTTTTAAAGCGATTCTCTAGAAACATTAAGATCAAGAGTCTCTTAAATATGTTAATTGACTTCGATCAGATCCATTGTGTGTTCAAGAAAAGCGTTTTTTTTTATTATTCTACTTACTGTACCATAGGAAAGCTTCACCAGTTCTTGAATTGCTCTCGAAGACGTTTCCAAATGAGATAAATTTAGAATCAAAGCATTGATTTCAATGGATCATTAGAACAAGAAACACGGTAAATTTGAAATTATTAAAAAATGGCAAAAAAATACAGTTTTCACTTAGAATATCAGAACTTAATTATTAGATAGATGACAGAGATGAATCTGTCTATACTTTTTATTACTTAAACAGTGCAGTATACTTACTGGCTCGTGTTTAAAGCTTCAGTTATCCACGATCCAGCTAATCCATAATTATCGACACCTCCATAGAGCTGATTATGGAAATGGCGACTTCCTGTTTTAACGCTGTACGCTATAATTTCAGTGCAGATTGCTCTTAGTTCAACATCATCTAATCCTTTGTTAGAATCTCCCAGAGAAAAGTTGATCATAATCTGTAATTAATAAATTATTCAGTTGTATTTATGAAACACATTGGTCCATTGCAATTAAAAAGAGAAAAAAAAATCATCAACAGATGTACGATTGCCAGATGACGTAAGCTATTGTAGAGAGATCCATAAATACTAATTTGTCAAGGACATTGAGTTTAATTAATAATATTAATTTTGAACAAACAAAAAAGATCAAAATAACGAAACTTTAAGTATGATTTTTTACGATTTAATGTTTTTTTTTCGATTATCTGAAAGTCTGATAATTGAATCGTAGGGTTTGATGCTTAGATTTCGTTATTTAGTACTCACTTTTAATTTTTTGGGATGTTCAAACTCGACGACGGGCGTCTGATCCCTCTTCGGCCCGAAGACGCCACCATCTTTCAAAATTCCGCAAACAGACTCCAAAAAATTTTCACCGTGCCTGTCCATGATGAATCATCGGCGAATATAGACAGCATGTGTTTCGGTTGACGAGTCGATACACACTGAATTCGTATGGACATGAATGGTGACTTCTTGCATAAATTAGAAAATGCTTATTCCATTATCAAACATCGATGATAAACCTCACAAAGCCCAGCTAAATCGAAATAATACACTTTTTCAAATAAAACCATCCTATAGATACACACCATACGATATAAATCTTGAAAAGAATCAATATTTAAAAATAATACAATCGAATCAAACAATAGATATGAGACTACTAATCAATCAAAAAGAAAATTGCAATGGAAATTTTCGCTTTCACCTTCAAATATCATCAGTCATATCTCTAGTATCTGACTCACAACATCATCTGATTAAATTTATTCAGGAATCCGATCGATTTTAAATAAATTTCTAGTTATTCCATGGTTTATGTATTATGTATACAATTGTTATTTACAATTCTTCTCGATTTATTTTATTATATCAGATATATCACAAGAATTTAATTATGCAGGATCATTCTCGAGTTCGTAATGTTATCTAATTGATATTGAATTAATTAATATATTGATTGATTTATGATAACGCGATGATGTGATGTAATAGGATCACGAGTTTCGCCGATTGCAAATATATAAATATTATAATTGTAATGAATTTTAAAACATTAAACAGGAAGTCAATGCGAAAGATCCAGTTACGTTTTGATAAAGTTTCGCGTCTTTTGCGTTGATACGAACTGTTAAAAAATATATTTTAGGTCATCAAACTTGCAAATTGCACTATTATGGCACATCTGTCTCGATTGCGTGCATAAATTTATGGTTAGTAATAAATTAGATATAATAATAAGTCGAATTGGTTTGTTTTATCATCGTTATTCCATGTTAATTAAGCTGAAATTGATAACAACCTGGGAGAATCGCTAACATAATTTATTGGCAATAATTTTAATGCGCATTACTTTGAAATTAATTGTTACACACAATATGTAGAATAATTTAAATTAAAGAGATTTCTATTTGGAGTTTAACAGGAGACAAATAATACGGACAACGGTGGATTTTTCTTGACCCAAGTTTTATGTTATCACGAAGACTTCAAAGTACACAGACACAAACAGAATGGACGCTTATGAGTTGCGCGAAAGGATGGCAATCCATTTCATTGTTGCCTTTGAAGACAATTTATAGAATTAGAAAGCATTTTGCAGCATATTTCGACTTTGATGTGAAAGCGGAGTCTGCCAGAAAGATAGAAGATCAATCCGAACAGAAGGTAAAGAGAAATAATTTAATTTTAAATGCACAGTAACTCAGCTCTGAATATTTAAGAGTGAACCAAATTATAGCATAACATTCTGACGACCGTAGTCAAAATATGATTGATGACGTTGTCGAAGGAAGACTAAAAGAGTTACTGTGCATTTAAAATTAGAAGAAGAGAATTTACACCATTATATTCAGCCAGGAAAACTCAGGAATGGAGTGGATAACTGCAATGGCGGATTTAGCACAACTCAATTTTGAGCCCCTTTCAAAATATTTTCACTATACCTTACACTCTAAAATACTACACTAGAAATCCCAGTTAAACCAATCTTAGGAATCCAATCTTGCCAACATCAGGAGGAATCCAGTACTGCCAACCTTAGGAGGAAACCAGTCCAGCCAATCATAGTTGGAATCCAGTTCTGCCAGCTTTCAAATGGCTTGTAAACCAACGATATTTACTCGTCGCTATCCTGAGATATAAATTGTGTTATATGATATTCTTTTTTAAATAAATTCTGCCACAAATGTATCCATGACTACGATTGCCTCAGTGCTCCACTACACTACATAACACCCTAAAATGTACATTCTAGGCGCAATTTTTTTAAAAGTATTTTTCATTCAGTTTGTCAGATTTTGCCTGCTGCAGCCTGCGTGCTGTCATAAAATTAATGGAGGGTCGCGGTTTACAAATATTTACTATTTTTAGAAAAAAAAACAGGGGCCGCTGAAGGTCTAGGACCCCTGAAAACGTTATTTATTTGTCAATTTAATTCAGGGAATTACTGCTAAATTATTTTTGTTATAACTATGACATAGAAAAGTATATAATAAATACAAATTTATTTGATGTATTTTCGTTATACATAATATTTAAAATTGTCCGATTTAATTAGAATATGTAGCTATTGTTTTTTTTTTAATTTAAGTCGCAATAGTTGTTGGAGCATAGTATCCCCGTGTAGGAACGGGGGGTTCAGGACATGGCCGACGGTGAGTTTGCGCGGACCGCGGGGCATTGTGGCGCTGCTTGTTATGGTGGCACGCGGGTCCCCGGTGGCGCGCTGAGCCGCCATGGTGGGGCTGCCGGCCGCGCCGCACCCGCTCCCGCTCGCGCCCTTGCAGCTCTACCCGCAGCCAGGTGCCCTCACTGTCACACCTCCCCCAACCTACTGCATCCACATGTCAGTGCGCGTTCCCTCACTATATTTCGGCCCTTTGTTTACTGAATTATTAAACCACAGTGTGCATGGTAAAATTCATTACATATGACTTGCATCAAAAAAAATATTGTATATTATTCAATTCTCTAAATTTCGTCTTAATACATCAGTAAACGAATGGTTAGTTTATAATTAGTAATACATAAACACATTGTATGCAAGAATCGAAGATTATAGTCCAGCGCTCATTACAATGGAATCACGACTATTACTGACACCTCAGTCCTGGACTTATGCACATTATTTAAACTGATTCTGTTTGGTAAACATATCACAAATAACTTAGTGATTAAAAAAATCTTTCTCGTTTCTTGGTATCGTAAAATAATCCACAAATCTCTTTGGTTTGTTTACATTTTCGATAAATTTTATCAAACTATATACGATTTCCATGCGTACATTGTGTTTCTATTTATATTTATGCAACTTATTAAAATCAAATGAAATTATACGCATTTATTAATTTGTGTTTGTTGAAAATATATTTTTTTTCTTCGGTGTAGCTCATGAAATGACTGCCATGACAACAAACGCCCCGACATCGGCAGATGCCTGCCTCAGCATTGTTCACTCTCTCATGTGTCATCGTCAAGGTGGCGAGAGTGAAGGATTCGCCAAAAGGGCCATAGAATCTTTGGTAAAAAAATTGAAAGAAAAGAGAGACGAGTTGGACTCTCTCATAACGGCTATAACGACAAACGGCGCACACCCGAGCAAATGTGTGACAATCCAAAGAACATTAGACGGACGGCTGCAGGTTGCGGGCCGTAAAGGATTTCCTCACGTAATATATGCGAGAATATGGAGATGGCCCGATCTGCATAAAAACGAACTCAAACACGTCAAATATTGCCAATTTGCGTTTGATTTAAAATGTGACAGCGTTTGCGTGAATCCATATCACTACGAACGCGTAGTATCTCCTGGAATTGGTAAATCATTCATATAAATTATTATTTTTCCTTTAATTTTTTTTATTCTTAATTTTTTTTTAATATTCTAGATTTATCGGGATTAACGCTGCAGTCAGGACCAAGTAGATTAGTTAAGGATGAGTATTCGGCAGGAACGGTCGGAACAGCACCGGTAGTTCCGGCCCCCGTTAGTGGTGGGATGGAGGTCGATTCTGAACAAATAGTACAAACTATACAGCATCACGCTCAGCATGCGACTTCTCCGCTGCATCATCACCAACCGTATGGAATACACCTTCCAGCTGCGCCAGGTTATTTGATAGCACTTCTTAAAATTTGACGTTGATTCATAAATAAGTTCAAATTTATTTAATAAATCGTGCATTAATAAAATATAATTGATATAATACGACGAAGAGATGTTTTGAGATAATTATATTGTTCTTCAATATTCGAGCTCGTATCGTCAGAATGAAACCTTAATAATAAAATCGTAAACGTTTAGATCATCAGCATTATACTACTACTACTACTGTAAAGTCTGTAAAAGTATTGACTTGGTTGCTTTTGTAAATAGGAACCTAACCCTACTTCTGTGCCCTTTTACGTTGTTAAGCATCACAATTTATTTTAGAAAGATATCCAAACAAGTAAATACTCCTTTGAGATATATGATCAAGAGTCCCTCTGGACTGAAATAGACTAAAAAGGCATCAACAGCACTACATTTTGAATGATTTTTATGTTTAAAACTGCCGTAGAACCGGAAGCAAATGAAAATCCGGAGGAACGTGATCCTTAGAATAAGACAGATATAACAGTAACTCCTAATCCAAGTCCCTAATTTTGTTGTTGGGTCTTGCTCTGTTGTGGTGCAGGATGATACCATGCCGATTGACCAGTTCTGGATGAGTTTGATTGAGTTTCGTCTTTAATCCCTATAATTGTGGACAATAAACATCAGCTTTAATCTTTTGATTCTTTGGCAGCAATTCTTAATAAACGAACCCCTTGAAATCCCATCATACACACACACGTCATCCTGGATGCATCCAACTCTGGAATGTCTTTGTGGTGGTTGTCCTTTGCCTACCCAATGCTTTTTACTTTTTTTAGTGGCATAAATTATCCACTACTCGTGTCCTGTAACAATGCACTTAAAGAAAGATAATTTTTTGGGATGTGGAAGTGTCTGCTAATGCATCAATGGAGAGGGGTTGATTCATCACCACTAAATCGTGTAGAACGTCGTTTTACAGTGTTTTTAGGCCTTCCACGACCCGGTTCATCCCTTCCAGTTCACATCCCCAGTCACCAGAGTTCTGGGAAACGATGATTCTTCTTCTAATTCGAGCAACTTCTTACACATCCAAGCTCCTTGCTTATGGATTTATCTGATTATTTTTAGATGTTCTTGCACACTTGGTAAAGAGTATCTGAGTGCGTCTGCTATTATTATTTATTCAAGTGGCCTAATAACCTTGAGACAGGTCTTTGCCACCTGGAGAACACCTCCGTCTCCACCATGATGTCATGACTGTGACGGACGTTCTCCAGGTTATCTTGGCTCTTCGAATACAGGTCAGGTCACAAGCCCGGGAGCCGAGCTGTCATGTGTGGATTGTAACAATAATAATCAGAGGAGGTTAGGGCCAATTCGTATTTAATTTACGGTCTGATCGGGTGCTATGGGCAACTCCGGTTGCACACGTCACAGAATTAACCTGGATAGCAGCCTGGCTCCGCATAGCTCCGTAGAATCTACGAAACTATGATTGTGCCCAACCGCTATCGCCGCCATGTCTGATTCCGACACACGATAACACTCGACTCATTTATGCTCAACATTTTTTTAATACATTTTTAAAACTGATCCAAAAACGGCACGTATTTTTGGCACTAACTATAAAATTGAAACTGCATTTTCTTTGGTTACTTGTGATTGTATGCGCAACGACCCTAGTGTAGAGCCCTGGTCTCGTTCAGCTCCATTCTTCATTTCATCCGATCTCCCATTACTTCACTACCCTCTTCTGTCTTGATGATGCAGCGTCCCGCTGTACACGGTCCAACCACCTCCATCTTGGTATTCCTTTCCTCCGGGCCAGGAAAGCTTGTTGACCATAACCCTCTTTAGTAGCTGACTGCCCCACATCCTTGAGACCTGATGAAAGTTGTGACCAGATATACATTGGTATAGTTCCTCGGACACTCCTTAAGATAAAAACAGTCCCATCGTTGTCGGTGCTACCACAATTCGGCTTTGGCAAATCTAAAGTCACGCGTCTGCAAATCAGCTCTTGATCAATGTCAGGAGAGATGAGATTCCTTCCCCAAAGGGCGGACTACCTATCTCTTCTTTCCTGATATCAGAAACGGGCTAAATTGTTAGTTCTTCCCAGATTTTTGGGTCAGTCAATCCCTAACTGGCCAAGGTAATTTCCAAGGCTAAACCTAAAGAGTCTAGCATTTTCACACTATTAGTGTGTGTTCGTCAGGCAGGACAACAGTCTCAATTGGAGACATGGACCTGACCATTATAGGTTTTGGTCATTTAGTTGTAGCGGAACTTATTTGTGAATCAACTAAATATGTATAAACAGGGGATCAGGGAATTTCTGTGTTTTATTTTTTGTTTTTATTTTATTTTATTTTGATAAATTATAACATAGGCATGATGCCACCGACCTATGATGCATGGGGGTCCAGGTGGAGGGGTACCTGGAGAAGGGCCGGGGGCGCCTGCCGGAATTTATTCGCAGCCGCGTCCACCTCCCCCAGCATCTCTAGCCCCTATGCCACCTATTCTACAGGTCAAACCTGAGCCTCAGGATAATCAAAATTGCCAACGAGCCACCTGGCTTCCTTCTAGAATGGGACATTGTGAGATTTATTTTTATTTTATTTTTTTCGTTCATTACAATTTTTTTTTATTATTAAATTTTAATTTGTTTAATATATATCTATAT